>JAFVLL020027459.1:0-13539 GCA_021397915.2 Tor tambroides
AGCAAGACTCTGCAACATTTTTGATACAAAACCATACCGCTAAGCGAGAAAACAAGCTTATAGCTTATGCTACATAGCTCATGATACATACTGTAGCTTTTGTGACAACTTCCCCAGTGTCCTCTATGTGCTAACATTTTTAGATCTAATCATAATCTTCTGCAGTGGATGTGATGGCCTTTACTGTGACTTCTTGCCTCTGTCCTTACCTTTTTCCTGAACAACATCATCCAAGAATTAATCAAAAGAGAGGCAGGAAAAGTCCAGACATTCGGACCCTCCCAAAACAGTCCGCTTTCAACTCCAACATCAGAGTTTTGATGTCCACAATAAGAAAGAAAAGAGAAAGCAAATGATTGAAAATCCCATTTGCCATCTTAGATCACCTCACTCCCTGGAGATGCTAAGAAGACAGGGCAGCAGCAAACATGAGAGGTAATCGGAGCGAAATAGGGAACATTACGAAGGCCTGAATATGTCAGAGCAAGGCTGAGGAAACGCGGCCGCCGCCTTTGCCTGTTTACCACTGCGGAGTTCCCCAAGCTGTCAGGCCTGGCGATTTCATACGCAGTCACGGTTATTTAATACATTCCTCTGGAAAACAAAAGACAAACACATCATTAAAAGCAAGTCGCTGAGACAAACATTTGAGAGAGGGGAAAACGAGAGACAAAGTTTCCTGTTCTGGTAACTTTGGGATACTTTGTGTCCTGATGTCTGCAAATTCAGAGTGACATTAGGGAGAGTTTATTCCCCTCTTCGTCGTCTTGTTCCAGTGGGGGAGAGGAGGGGGCGGCAGGGATTGAGGATTGTGGATTTCAGCGGTGGCGGCACTCGTATACGCGGATGGGGTTGTTGACGCGAGCCATGTTTGGGATGATGGAGCTGAGAGGCTTAGCTAATTTGGAAGAGTAGGGGAGATTTGAGGCCTTTTGTTGGAGCCTGTTTGATCTGTTGCAGGGGGGAAAAATGGCCTCCGAGATGTCATGGAAATGAGAGAATTACGGTCTTTTTTGCCTCGCTTTGTCAATGTGCAAGATATGTTTTCACCCCTGCTTGATAATAACTTCCACTCGTTAAGCCCTGATTGTTAATTGCTAATTACTCTCCTCCTAGTCATGCATCAAAAGGCAGGAGAGAGCCATGCTAAGCGGATCAAACACGGTCTGTTTCTGGCTCTGGCTGGTTTCTGCTGTTGTCTCCTCCTCACGTTGTTGGGACTCGCTTTATTTATTTATTTATTCCATTCTCTTTGGGATATGATGGGGGGATGACAAGATGAATGCAGATTTTCTTCCATCTTCCTCTCGGCTGCAAATCGTAAGCGTTCGATTTAGACCTGTCATGGATTTGTAGAAGCAAACCCCTCAGGTGCTTCAGCCCTGGCACACGGCTCTTGGCTTTCCCCAGTTTAACATGGAATTAAAGGGACTGACACTCCATTTGGAATGGAGCATTTGTCAGTGACTAAATATATGGTCACTTCTTCATGTGAGTTCATTTATTTTAGGCATCTAATTTCGTGCATACGTCTCCGAACTGCTTTTCCATCCTCAAAGAGTCATGCCCTTCCATGTTTCCCGCATTCGTCCTACTCTCCGTGTGCAGTAGTGCCTGGCTGGCGGCAGTACCTGGTCAACTGTCAGGCTGGATTGAGCGTTGACCGCTGTCAGGCTGGGAGATGTGCTCTGATGGCCTGTCTGGCTGATTGACCTGTCAGAAGGAGTGATGTATACAAGGTAGAGTCACATGGACAGGTGCACGCCAGATCAAAAGGCAGGAATCTTTTTAGGAGTTTTGTGAAGCCTATAGTCCTCTACCTATTCTCTTCAAGAATGTTTGTTTATTGGTGTTGAATAATTAGACCAGACATTATTAGGCTAAATGGATATATCAATAATTTTGTGTAAATCTTGTTTGAGACATGTTTTTTTTTTTTAATTGTACAAATACCACCCTGAAAAGTTGTAGTTTAGTTGGAGGCAGCCCTGGATTTTCTGAAATATCCTTGGCCAATATTCTTAAAATCTGCTCTCCATAATGTTTCCATAATAGATATAGATTTTGAACAAAGGGAAATTTGTATCTTTCCAGCATTTTGAGTGGCACATGAAAAAAACGATTATTGCTTTGCATTTCTTTGTAAGTTTGCCGTTCTATTCAAACACACTTGTTTTTGTTTAAAGACACTTTCGTGGTGTTCCCCTAGTCTTTTACAGTACCCACTCCAGCTAAATGAGAAAATAACAATATGAAAATATTCTGCTTGGGAAAAAGAGGCCTTACTAGCGGATATCATGATGTCATATTCTTAGATTTGAATAGGAAAGGATTGTGCTTAACTTTGACTTTGTTTTGTTTGCTGTAATAAATTGATAATGCAGATTGTGTTAAAAATGTTTACATTTACTTGTAAATGTAATTGTTTTTTTGTGGAAAACATCTACAGTAACAATAGCAAATAACATCTTAGTCTACAAATATTTTGTTATACAGTAGCAATCAAATATGTTGAGGATTAAATTGTATTAAGCTTTTTTTACATTTTAAAGTAATATATGAAGCTTTTACATATGTTCTTTTTTTAAGCTTGCTGTGGTTCTACTTATATTTAATATTATATTTATATTATGTGACCCTCTCTGTGAAATCCAGGCTAAAGTCTCAAAATCTAATTGAGATAACAAGCATCAAAGTTTGATTTCAACCATTAATTTCACTATGAATTCAATCTTTGACATGGCCTTAGTCAGTATTAAAGATATAAAGGTTACATTTTCACAGAATGTTCTTTACCTTATGAAGGATGATTTTAAGTAGAAATCAGTAAATCACAAAAAAAAAAAGACTTTCGCTGGGTTTTCACAGAGAGGGTCACATATAATTACTATTATTAATATTAATATCAATTATCAATTTGCACTGGCTACCAATAGCTGCTCGCATAAAATTCAAGGCATTAATGTTTGCCTACAAAACCACCACTGGCTCTGCACCCCTTTACCTAAATTCATTACTTTAGACTCATGTGCCCTCTAGAAGCTTGCATTCTGCAAGTGAACGTCGCATTATTGTGCCATCCCAAAGAGACACAAAATTACTTTCATGGACTTTTAAATTAAATGCTCCCTCCTGGTGGAATGACCTGCCCAACTCAATCCGAGCAGCTGAGTCCTTAGCCATATTCAAGAATCGACTAAAAACACATCTCTTCCATCTTTATTTGACCCTTTAATTCTAGCACTCTCTATTCTAATTCTATTCTTAAAAAAAAAAAAAAAAGTTAATTATACAGTTAACAAAAGCAAAAAGGCATCTAACACTAGTTTGCTCTATTCTTTTTCTATTCTGTTTTCTTTTTATTATATAATTTAAAAAAAAAACTTGCTACTGTGTTAAGCTAACTAAAACTTGTTATAGCACTTGCAAATCATTTTGTTGATTTTGATTGCTTCCATTGTCCTCATTTGTAAGTAGCTTTGGATAAAAGCCTCTGCTAAATGACTAAATGTAAATGTAAATATTTAATATATATATATATATATATATATATATATATATTACTATAAAGAAGATTTGTTGATTGTATTTATTATTAATAAGTTTAATTATTTATTGAACATGGGTCACTTTTATTGCATTGCTGTGTTAATAAAACCCATAGTCTCTCTGCAGACCTTGAATCTTTAATGCTATGTGGTACAATAAACATGCCCTTTAATTAGTTTTCGATGCAGAATTTTAATGCATCATTACTGCTTACCAAATATATAACTCCAGCACAGCTGTAAACTGCTGACCTCTGTGCCCTTGACCTCAAGACAAGCAGTGGGAAGAAAACACAGTGAGGAGAGTGTACAGAAGAAACGAGAGGCTCGTGCCGAGTGCCTCAAACCCCCCTTAGCTGCTTAATTAAATTTTCCACTTTTCCACACTCGCATTAAGCTTTCATTCAACCGGACAGAATGGATGCTCAAAAGGAGTAAACCCCAGAGAGGGACACTGCTCCCTGACTATTCTACTTCCTATCCAAAAGAAATATGTATATAGCTGTATATGAAAGGTAAATAAGTCTTCCTGCCATAGGAAATTGGATAGGGTCAAAGTAACGCTCAATGTATGATCTGTTTCCATTTCTGTAAGGTGGAAAGAATGTCACTTGCATTGTATGTCTCACCTCTCCTGTTCTTTAGGCTTATTATTGGGTGTTATACAAAGACAGGTGGAGACAAGTGAAGTTAAACTCGTGTACAGACAGGTCAACTGCGAAGAGACTCCTGCTCACTGAGTCAACATGATGTGTTCTCTTTAGGATTGTCAGAGGGCCCTTACATCATGAAGATATGATGCAAGAAATAATAGAAAATAAGATGATATTATTAGTTATTGCATCAACAATGTACAATCATGCATTTTTACTGAACCAAACTTGAGTTATTTCATACAGTGCCATGCAAAGGACACAACTAACTTGTGCCTGTGTGGCAAGTACTGAGTAGGAGAAACCCATACTCCAAAAATGTCCATAATAAAACTGATATTTCCAGTTCTAGATGCAGATTGGCCAAATTTCAGTAGTGCTAAAACACAATATAGTGATAGCTTATGCTTCCTTTTAACTCCCTTCTACAAAATATCAAGATTTATTTGTTTCCATTGAAGCGTAAACATTGGAACATTCTCACACTATTCCATATAAAACTTGCCAGGTTGAAGGAATGCTGTCATTAAAGCAAAAAGGGAATATACCAATTACTAATATCGTCTTTACACTGCAAATATGGCACAGAAGCAGCAACTTAAGCAGCTAAAAAAAAAAATTTAAAAAAAACTTGTTTAATGCTGCACAGAACTGGAAAACATGCATTTACACAGGAATTACAATCACAAAAGGTCATGTTTAAAATATTTTATTACTAAACATGATGAATGAAAACATTTAGCCAGAAAATATATACTCTGTCATGGCTATGCCAAAAGCTTAAGGCTACATCAGAGTCACTTCTGATAATAGGGGCTAAGATGGGTCAGAGATGACATTAATATGACTTTTGTGTGGCACTGAGTCTGAATTTGGAGCAGACACAAAGCCTGTCAGTGCAGCCTTAACTGTATAAAGGCGGCCTAAGAACATTTCACTCAAATTGTTTGCTTATCAAAATTATTAAGATAAACCTTAGTTACATCAGAGACTAAATCTTCTAAAAATATATAATTTAACTCAATGAAATAAAGTTTTAATGTTAATTTGTGACATTAAACTTTTAAGTATGTAGAAACAGTTCATAAAAAAGTTATGAGTGGCTGTGCTAAATTGTGTGTGACTCTATGCTATACTGACTATATAATATACTGACAATATAGCACTGCTTCTCCTACCCAATTTCTTCAAGTAAATCTATAATTAATACAACAAGGACACATTTGTTCTTTAACCCCTCCTCAGCAAATTACATCTGCAGTTAATATGTAACAAATTTGCCTCAAACTGTTTGCCACAAGGCTCATTCGAATCTGTGGCAATGTTTGCCAAACCTCTCCTCAAATGTTTGCAAGAAAAGCAGTATTACGTTTTTGTAAGAGCTCACAAATGCTCACTCATTCCTCCTTTCTTATCAGTGTGGCTTGTTGTGGTATAGCTCGCACCTGGGCTTTTTACACATTAGTGTACTTGTCCTATTTATGTACCGCGACATTCCACGTTTGTAGCACTTAGAGACATTGACGACATGCAGACAAGTTTACAGGAACCTTATCAGATTAGACAGCCGGTCCACACTTGTGCTCTAAACAAATAAATTAGCATTCCATGAGGCTTGCTCCTCATCTCCATACCCATTCATACTTTACGTAGATCTGAAAGAGCAACCCCAGTTGCGTTCTGAAGCAATTTCCTCCATTGTGTTCAGCGCCTGTGATGAAAAGCACTCGGAAAGCGGCACCTGACAAAGTAATTCGCAAAACAAGGGGGTAGAAGATGTTAAAACTCTCAGATATACCTCTGCATCTTTCCTCTACTGCCCTCTCGGAATAAAAGCTCGCTGTGATGGGTCATATTTGCCTTGGCCAAACACCGAAGGTTTACGGGAAGACCCTTTTGCAGTAAAGACCAATGCTAAATCTCTTTAAAGTCCCCCCACCTCTCCTATTTCTTCTCCATTTGTTAAGTTCTTCCACTATACGCTCCTGCTTTCCATCCCCCTCTTTGATTTTAAGTGGCCATCACTTGGTTTTGTCGCTCTTTGTTTTGAGTCAGCCATGCGTTTGTGACGCATTTCCTTCCATTGTAGCAGGAACCGATTCTTGTAGTAATAGCTCTTTCAGAACCACGGTCAAAGCCGCACTTTGTGTTTGTTTATGGGTAAATTCAGCGTACTGCCAGCAAAACCATTTTTAAGACTACTGGCAAGCATAAACACTTCTTGTCAGCTTTATAAAGGGAGAACATTGTTCAGTAACAGGGGGCATGATATCGAAAAGAATTCCTGCATAACATCACATTCTTCCTTGCCGAAATAGATCCTGACCACTTGGTTATTGACAGCAGGTGGTGGAAATATAAGTAAATAAAGAGTGCTCCGTTCCGTGACAGCTCTGAGTCATTGAAGATGAGCCTCTAGGATTTCTCCATTCACAAACACACAAACAAGAATATAAACTTGAAGTTGCCTGGCTATAGAATTTGGGTCTTTCACACAGCCTTCATTGTTCTCAGCTCTTATGTGTTTACCAGCTAAATGATAATCTCTTTTATAACTGAATATTTTTGCTTCAATATGTTGTCTTTGTTATGGAGTTGTTCATCTTTGTCTTAGTAAAGAAAGCAAGAAACAAATAATGAAGTGCTGTAATTTAGCAGATGTTTGAGTTTCAGCTGGTGGTTTTGCTTGGAGAATTATTGTGTTGCATTTACCATTTGAGCAAGTCTTTCATACACCAGGGAGATTATGTACAATAGACAAACCAAGGCCATGTTTCCTACTTTTCTGTAATGCGATTGGCTTAATCAGTGGAAATGTTCCAGCATGAATTCATTTTCTATCCTCTGAGTTTCGTATTCCCTCCAGGCCTGGAATGTTCACATTGTGGCTCTGTTCTGTTTCAGACCAGTCTACATTAGTTGCTAGGGAAACCTGCAAATAAAATTTCAAGAGATCAATGAAGCACTAATCTAGATCAGGTGTTTTCACCAGTCAGTAATCCACAAAGCACTTGCTCACCGGCCTCCACCCAGGACTCCCAGGCAGATCGTGACCTTAGGTGCGCCAGTGCCACCAAATCTACCTCATATTGCATATTGTTGAAAGGCAACAATTGTGGGGATTCATGTATGTAAATCAGTTTGTCAATAAAATATGTGAACATATGATTTTAATGCTATATTGTTTTGTTACTGGTTTAAATCACCCATCATTTTCCCCATTGGGCACTGAAGTAACAGGTTAAATATGTGATAAACCATAAGTAAAAGTTATATTGCATCCTTACCGTCCCCATGTGCCTTCCTTGTATTTACCTCACAGTAGCACGTGCATCCAGGGCCTAGAGACGTTATCAGATTAGAATGAATGCGTCTCATATTAAATCTGGGTTAAGGAACTAATCCATTTATCAGTATATTGCCCTCATGACCAAGTCAATGCTATGGTTTATGGACACATGCGATGGAGTATTAAAGCCTATATGAAAATGGTATTCTGAAATAGTAACCTTTTCGTAAGGGCATAGTAATTACACGTAAAGCCTAGTCTATATGTAGATGAGCTTCTGCATACTGTATGAGTTCCGCCAGTTTTCTGTGCACTCAGCTATTTATTGCAGTTGTCGATGGTATAAGACTAAAAATCGCCGCATTAATTTACCCTGCGAACAGCTATAATTCTCTGTCCCTAAGAAGAGATCAGAACTGTGCCAGACAACGAGTGACGTTCACCATCACCGGGAACGCGCGTCACTTATGTTCTTGTTCTTTTCCATAATGCTCAGATCAGATCAGATGGCAGACAAGTATAGAGAAACACACACGACAGCCCTTCGCGTATATAAAGGCTTAGAAAAAAAAACAAAACATGACATGTAATGCATATTAGGTTTTATATCATATACTGCATATTATTATTATTAGTCTCATGGCCAATTTATTTATTTTGTATAGCCTACCTACTGCAGTAGTGGTTATCTATCAGTCTTATTATGGGTATGTCTTGGGCACCGGTGAATATATACCCATACATTCTCTTCATACTTAACCTGAAATAAATTAACTCAAACTGAACTCATATGTGAAGTGTTCAAATTATGGTTGGCAGTGCATTAGGGCGACATGTCAAACTAAAAGTCAATGTTTTCCCAATAACATTGGTTCAAAACCCTACTACTGTGTTAAAATGATCATTTTTGTTGCATTTATATACACCATCTCCATATCGTACCCATGTGTTATGAATCCACAACTTGCATTTCTAAATATATAAGCTATCAAAAATCTCCGATACCTACACAAAATAGGATGGACCCCACGCAGAAATGTAAAACTCAACTCTAAGAAAGTGTTGATATTATACAATTGACAATTCCCCTCCCCCAATAAACTTTATTGTACCACTGGCGACATCTATCTGTTCTCCGGGCTATAAGGGTGAGTTTGATCCAGTCTGGATTCAAAAAATGTCTGAAGAATTGTGATAAATGGACTGAAAAACTGTTATGATGCAATAAAGAATACAACAACAATAACAACAATATTGAATTAAGAATCTTGTGTTTCGAACTCTCGATAAAGTGAAAAACTACACATGCACATGCATGCTCACAAATTAAAAAGCGCACACATGGTTCCGAGAGCACCATGCGGACCGCAAAGCTGTGCTCTGCTGACACTTTCTATGAAACCCACGACCACATCTGCACACTCTCCCTGTGTTCCGCGCGTTCAGGACCCGAGAGCATGTGTCCACAGACCACCCAGTGAAAGTTAAAGGTGGGGAAAGAGGGGAGGGAATCCTTGACGCGTCTTTACCGTGTCTTTACCAAGGAAACCCATGCGCGTGTGCTCTGACGCAACTGCCCATTTTTGGAAACATGCGTCAATGGTCGAAACCAACTGTGAAATGGGGGTGGCCGTAAAAAGCAAACAAGTTTAAAGGAAATTAAGACATTTTAAACATTTCTTATTGGCTCAGTAGGATGTATAGTTTAATATTTACCCATTTTCTTTCAGAAACGTTTTACTGGACAGTAATGTCTGGCAGTAATTCTATAAAACATGCATGCTACACCCCTATTTTGCTGTGCGCCTTATCAAGGCTGTGACGCGTAGACGCAGGTTGGCGTTGATAAGCGGAGCTACGAAGTAGAGTAGTGCCATTGAAGTGAGTCATCCAACGACGTGACCTGTAGAAGTAGCACTGAAGTTCACTTAGTCGCCAAAATCAGTTCAACAAAGTCCAGAGCGGTACACTCATCACTGCCGTGAGTCACTGCTATAGGGACAGGACTAAACCTACGAGAGCACTGAGTTCACTGAAGAAAAGTAGGTGCTTCACAGATTTTTTTTTCTTTATTGCATCTGGTTCTAGTAGAACATCTCAGTAGCGATGAATATTAGGCATTAGGTTTACACGGGAACATCTATTTATTGGACTGTTAAAGAGACTACAGAATTTGAGAGCGTTGACTTCTCTAATAATATAATGTTACACAGATATGCCTGGATTTAACATACTGACCATTAAGAAGTATTTTGGATATCATTTTTAGTTTAGGTATAAAGGAATCGCTTTGCTTGGAAGTGCTTTTTTTGCCACTGAAGACACTCTGATCGTGTGGGAGTTCATTTTCAACCTTCTGAAATTTCCTCCTCTTTCCCTGGATCATGTACCAGGATTACACCGGGACATACGACACATCCTCCCGCGGCAGCAGCAGCTCACCGGCGCACCCGGACACCAGCCCCATTCCTGCCTCCAACTACCAGGTAGCCTACCGATGTGCTTGAGCGTCCGTATCCTCATTACACTTTAGCTACATGTTTACACTCTTCGGGTTTACATACCACATTATCATAGTTAATTCCAAGCTAACAGGTAACGATGTGCACTTATGCACAGCATATTCTCTTCACACACTTTACATGACAGTGCTCATACTACATCACACACATTAAACTAGGTGTTGTTAAAATAAACAACAATGACAATATGTAATTAGAAGCAGCTCCGCTAAATAATAACACAGTGGCACATATTAAAGTCTATAGACTACATAAAATGTGACCAAACTTTCTATACATCGAGGACTGGCAGTCAAAGTCATTGGTTGTCGTTTTCATGATGTGAACTAAAGTACATTCAGTGGCCCTGTATGCATGTTTTTGACAGAAGTGCTTAAAACTTGAAACTTGATTATTGCATAGACGGACGATGCGCCCTTGTATACAAGCATACCTTAAGAATTCAGTGTGTGCTATTTTTTTATATAACTGTTTTCTGAATTTCTAGGTTTAAAATTAATCGTATATGATCATTATTTTTAAAAGAAAGTGCACGAAGGACGCATATAGCTTTTATGCATCTCCGCAAAATGCGTAAAATCCCATCAGAGGAATCCGTCTCGCTCTCTTAATAAATGATTCCCAGAGGTGATTTATTTCCTCCAGTCTTGCAGTCTATCGTTTTGTTAAGATAGTGCACATGTTGGCACTCATAACATTATGTTTCCGTGGAATTAGGCATCTCGTCAGATAAGGGTTGCAGTGGCGTGGGTGTTGTGCGTAATGTGAAATAAACCCACGGAGAGTGCGTACGTAGTGGCCACAGGATGCCACACTTCCGGGACTTCCACATAAGCTATTGCACTTTACTAACCTTCAGAACATGTTTCATTTGTTTATCTGAATATACGAAAAAAAACTTTTAACCTTTAACCCTTTAACCGTAGTTGAACTGTAAAGTTGAGGGTGGAGAAAATTAAACCAAATCAATCGAGGATATGGAAATGTAAAAAGACAAGACCAGTTGGGGTTTGTAGCCTACCTAAATGAAATCATTGTACACAAACGCTGGGTTATACATTTTAAATGACTGACTAGAACTGCTGATATGGTAAATTTAATGAAATAGCAATAGACCGTATGCTTACAATCAATGTCATTTGCTAGTCACACAATAATACTTAAGTAAATCCATGTTTTTAATATATGTGTGATGGGGATATTAGGATATAGCCTATGTGTTTTTCTGCATGGAGAAAAACTCGCAAAATAGTCTATGCTTAAAAAATAGTGGGGAAAAAAAACATTAAATCACACTTTATTTGATTCTTGTATAAAGCTTGTCGCAAATATAATCTCATACATTGTAATGCATCATAGTTATCTGTCTATGGTTATACCAGGAGTATTAGCTACATTGAATGCATTAGGCTATATCATGTTTCAAGTAAAGTTTTACTAACAGCTAAGAAGTTTAGGCGATTTTGTGAGAATTTTCCGATCTTGATCTCAGCGCGAATGAATGGGAGCTTGTACACCGGTCAGTTTGGCAACTTGTTCCCCAGACTGGTATTTTAATCACATCTGGTACGTTTAACAGCCCCTGTCAGAAATTCCCGAGCATCATCGTCTTGTAGGGTTGCTGTTTTAGCTACTAAACCCATGGAATAAACTGCCCCCTTTCGATTCCAGCATGCGCTGTTTTGACTCCTTTGGGGGGAAAATCAAGCGAAGGGGAAAATTCGGGTAGCCTACATTTAAGGAGAAATTAGCGCAACGCGGTAATTTCGCAACAAAACAGGGCTTCATCTATGATTCAGTAACATGTTTGTATGTTGACCTTCCCGGTCGCTTGTAATGGATTCAATGAGAAACAAACGCGACAGTTCCTGGAAGTTAGTGGAGTCTTTCGCAATACCAAGTTGTGGAAAACTCTTAATACCACCTTAAACAAACACTATAGCCTACTTTTAGTGAAATAAAACACTAAAGTGAGACTTACGAACATTGACGTTTAAACTCTAGTCCATTTTTTTAATGCACGAAATGATTTCTGTTATCCTTTTAAACAACACCACGCTTCCCGTAATTCATTCCTCTCCAGATGATTTGTGGTAAACATGGTCCGTCACATTAAGTCAGTTTCCCGTTAAAATCCCACTAGGAATGTGTGAATGGACTGGAATTTGGTGGATGGAATGTGCTGGCACGGGATCACAGTTCAGTTTCCCGGATGACTGGAATAAAGAGCAGTCTTATAACGGTATTAAGCATTTGTCAGACTGCATATGTAAAAAACATAGCCTATGACTTGGGTACAATTTACAAGTAATATTTGGGTAATAACCTTGTTTGTGGCCTACTGTAACTATCACTATGTACTTATTTACAGATCAGAAGTTCACATATTTTCAAATGTGACTATATATGAACAAAGATTTGTCATTAATCTTTTCTAAATTGACATTATTAACATTAACGTTATTTAAAACTGTTGAGCATTCATTGATTATTAGTAATAGTGGACCCACTTTATATTGTGTCACTAACTGCTGTGTACGTACAGTTAAATTAATCATTGGATGCAATGCACTTATTGTGGACATAAATGTTTTTACATTGTGCTTATATTAAAAAAAATACATTTCTATAATTTCTGTTCCTAATCATAACTGTATTCTATCTCAGTAACAATCAAGTGTTTTGCAATTCAAGGTCTACAGAATAGATATATTGTACCTAACTTTTTTTTTATTATTATTTAAGCACGTAGTAGTTAAAGACCTAATATAACGTGTGACTGCAATAGTGATTATTGTTAATTAGCAAATAAAAAAAGTTGATAATGTTATTAATAAATTTAACATTAACACTAATAATGCATTAACAAATACTACTAATAAATGCATTTCATGATTCAAATCAGAATTTTACTTCAGTCGTCTTATAAACTGTGTACTTGTTATAAGTCATATTCACTTCTTATAAGACAGAGTCCATTTCAAAAAAACCAAAAATCTGTTGTACCCCCACACAGCGGTGAATCCGTTGCCCATTGCATCACAGAGGCTATTATCTAACCCTGGTCGGCTTCTGTCAGGGAGGGTTGTGGGCTTTCCCATGATTCACCGTGTGTGTGTGTCACCCTGTCGCTCTGGGGGTCAAGTAGTCAAGAGGGCGCAGAGCAAGGTAGCACGTGGAATGAATGGAATATGATTCATTAATCTGTGATGATGGGAATTTGAAAAACGGCTAAAATGTGGGTGGCTGGGGGACTGCAGTAACAAAGACTAAAAATGAATCATACAATTTTTAACATGCAGTGAAAGTCAGAGTTCTAATCCAGAGTTTCTTCATAAATGTTTACACTTCAATCTCTTAATACTTTTTTTTTTTTTCCACAGAAGTACAGAGTAGACATGCCTGGCTCTAGCAGTGCCTTTATTCCCACAATTAATGCCATAACGACCAGTCAGGACCTGCAGTGGATGGTTCAGCCCACAGTAATCACATCCATGTCTAATCCATATTCCCGGCCTCACCCGTAC
>JAFVLL020027460.1:0-14557 GCA_021397915.2 Tor tambroides
GTCTTGAGAACGTAATCAACAATTAGTTATATATATATATATATATATATATATATATATATGAATAGTTCAGCCATGAAACTCTACCTTCGCTCTAATTGGTTCATTCAGTTTCAGTGTTCCCAGCCAATCGAATTCACTTAGCCTACTCATTACAGTTTACGTATATAATCAGGGCGTATTCATTGAATGCCATGTCTGCGTGCTATGCGTGTCCTCATATTAGCCCACCTGCCTAGATCTGCTATGGGGGATCCTCCTGGCCAATCACATGAGCATACAACTTTACAACTGTGTGGTACATCTTTTGTAACGGCACAGATTTGCCTCATTTAAGGTTATTCCAATAGCAGGATTTCCTCAGCAGGTAAAGAAATGTGTATCGGGACCAATTCTCACTATTAACTAGTTGCTTATTAGCATATTTGAAGGGGTCATCGGATACCCATTTTCCACAAGCTGGTATGATTCATTAGGGTCTTAATGAAAAGTCTATAACATACTTTGGTTAAAATTTCTCAATGTTAGTGTAAAAAACACCTTTCCCCTGTCAAAATCAGCTCTGTTTTCAGCAAGCCATTTTTTAGTCCATGTTGCTTTAAATGCTAATGAGTTCTGCTGACCCCGCCCCTCTCTTCCGTGGGGTGACGAGCAGTACTGTTTACTTCAGCCGTGAAACTGGATAACTAGCACGTTATTAGGAAAGGTGATTTGCAAAGATTCATAAAAACCCTTATACTCACTTCTTCTGTAGATGAAGCTGGATCACGAATGATTCGTGCAAACATAGATGCATTTATGTAGATCCAGGATCATAGCATTCCCTTCAAAACGAAAGTAACGTTAATCCTCTGTGTCTTCAGCGGCTCAGATGTCAGGAGTAAATGACAACTGCTATATTCATTATTACATCCAACAACAAAACACTTTAATTGCTTAATCTGAGATGTCTTGTCTTCCCCTGCACCGGAGGCGGAGCTCTCAGCTCACTTAGGGAGGGTCTAAGGTAAGACGGTCTTGTCAATCAACTATTGTGGGAGGGGCCTGTACAGAACTATGTCATTCTGACAGGAATCTCAGAACAGCCTGATTTGAGAAAGGGGATTTTAAAATAGAGATTTAAAAAAAAAACACTGGGTGGATTTTTATCATTATAGGATGGATGTGTACACACACTTCCAACACACATTTATGTTGAAACAACTTGTAAAGTGAATTTTGCATCCGATGACCCCTGTAATAAAAGCACATATTCTGCATGACCATATTCTACATCCCTAATCCTACCCAATACCTAAACTTAACAACTACCTTATTAAGCAGCAAATTAGGAGTTTGAGGAAAACTCATTTTTAACTCATTTGTTTTTATATTTAACTTCACTAATAATGAAAGAGATACAGACATAAAGCAGGTCTTGATGTTCCTCTCCCTCTTAGAGGATGTGCACCATGGATCGCGGAAGCCCATGTTACTTTTGAGGCCTGGTACAAATATGACATACTAAAATACATAGGCTATAGGCTCATATGTATTCACGATTAATCATTAAAAGATCATGATCTTGATTCAAACACACGGGATCTTATTCCTAAATGATGATAATTCCGCTATTTAAACCTTTGAAATCACATTCACATTGGAATATTTAACAACTTCACAAACAGTCTTCACAGTATTGCAAACATTAAATAATAACGAAAGTACTGGGATAAAAGTTTATAGCCCAGATATAGACTCTGATGTTGCGAAAATGAGTAACTGACCTTTAGAACAAATGTTATGTTTCAAAAAAAGAGATGTATATGTTACATTATGCCAGTAGGTGGTGACCAGTGACTGGTAAAAATGTATTTGATGTCTGAAAACTCTGGACGAAACAAGCCTTCATTCATTTATTTCAAGTGAATTCATTTAAATTAATGTTTTTAAATAGACTAATTTATTACATTTTAGACATTTTGTCAGAACCTCAAGTAAATTAGACTACAGACTATTTTGTTTAGTTGTCTAATGTTTTGTTTTCATAATTGTGGCAGAATCAATTATTCAAAGTCATAGCTTAAAATATAAATAATATATATGGCATCTAATCAATACTATTAGTACTGTTTCTAATATTAAAATGTAGATTAGAATGTAAAATGTGCAATCTTACAGACTTTTTGTTGTACATCAACAAGGATTTGGTCCAATTATAATGGATTATAATGCTGCTCATCCAGTGTGTGGAGTTCTGCAAACCACACCCCAATCACCAATTCCTCCTCCTCCTCCTCCACACACCCCCCTTTCTTTTGCTACGTTCTGCGATCCATGAGCAAATAACTCATGTTTTCCACTATTGATGGCCAGCGATCACACATGTCCTTCACTCACCTTCCTTCAGGGCGGCGGCGTGTGTAGATGACTGCAGCGCTACAGTGACCGTCGTCCAGTGGAGCGTCAGGAGCAGAAAGCACAGCATCATGCGTCTGCAACACAAACACACAGAACAGCACAGTCAGCTCAGCAGATACACACACTTCACTGCACGAGCTGACAGTGAATAAACAGGATCATCCCTAACAGTGCACACATACGTGTCACAATGATCGCACAATGACGCGCACAACGTCAACATCATGTTTGTCAAAGGCTGATGGGAACTGGAAATACTGGAACCTTGATGCTGCCACACAGACTGATAGTGAGAGTAAAGCTTAACCTTACGATCATCATGGATGTGAACTCTTTTATCAGAGTTTGATGATAAAGTCTCACTTTAATTTAGCAGGTAAATAGTCGTCACTGCAAAACTTTCCCAAACTGTCTTTATACGTTGTTATTGACAATGTTTTCATTGCAAACGACCCAAATGGTTTAAAAGAGCACGCTGAGCATTAGCATTTGCTCTGACCTCCAAAACCTTGCTAATTAATAAAAATCTCCATGAATTCAGTATTCAGTCGCTCTCAACAGAGGATTTGTTTGCACAAACTGTAAGGGATCGTTCACTCAGAAATGACAGTTCTGTCAGCATTTACTCACTCTCATGTCCTTGAAACCAGTATGACTTGAAAAACAAAGATGTTTTGAAGGACCAAGCAACATTGCCTTGCACTGTATGAATGTCTAAAAAGTCATAGAAGTTTGAAGGGAGATGAGAGTGAGTTCAAAAATCTGAATTAAAAAAAGTAGATCTGCACAAACTTGCTGAACGGCTTTCATTTACATCTCAAATCCCCAAATGATAATGACTTTAAAATGATAAAGAATAAAGACAGTTGGAGACACTCTGCGGTAAACCACATTCAGCTTTAAAAAAAAAGAAGACGACATGCATGTATTCATTAATGATGAAGATCAGCTCTTCCTCACACATCAGAGAAGAGGATATTATCACTTCGACCTTCGTGACATTAAACAGCATTATACTATGGGGCCGTTGAATGCTTGAATCTGATTGGCTGACGAACGTTCTAAGGTGTGCAGTTATTTTCAGGGAAACGCACAGTGAACGTAGTTCCAGGCAGCTCTTGACCGCATTACAGTTCCGTATCACTTCGCCAAATGATTTCTCTTATTTCAAAGGTCCTTACAGCCTTAAGGTCATTGCACACTGAGTCCGAAATTTTCGCACATTAAAAATAAAAACGACCTCACGTTGTGTCAATTACGTTTACACACTGCCTCCTAAACTTTCCTCCGTCATAAAAAAATTCAGATCAGGTTCGATTTTCTGCGTTTTCGCATCTGTAGCATGCATTTGGATAGGAAAGGATGAGGAACACGAAAAAAATGAAAAAACGCACGCGAAAATTTCGGACTCAGTGTGCAATGACCTTTACAGTAAACAATAGGATAAAAACTACACATTATTTCAATCCTACATACAGCACCTTTAAGATGGAAACGTGTGGAAAATAGGAAAAAATAATCGAAGCGCAGACGAGGGACAACTTTGAAACTGTGTTGGTTTAAACCTGGAGCAGTGCATGTGCTGATCTGGAAACAGCTTGAGACGAGTCTATCTGTGTTTGCGGTGCTCATGACAGGAATACGTGTCGAAAATACAAGAAAACTAATCGAAGCGAAGAGGAGAGAGATTTCTGAAACTGACTGGAGTGTGTTCTTTTAAAACCGGAGGGTTCTGTCCGAGTATGTTCTCATTGAGCGGTGACTGAAACCGGGAACTCTGAACTAGTCAAAATGTTGCTCGAGGACGTGGATCAAAACGGTAAAATCAAAGACGGTAAAATCCTGTCAGTTCACTATAATACTTTAATATGGACTTTCAGTGTTTATTACTGTGTGTTTATTTGACGTGATGGTTTGGCCATAATAGCTTAACTTCATCAGTGGGTGAAAAACATGGACAAATTGAACAAAATCTTAATTTTGTTATTAAACAAACTTTTCAAAATAATTTAGTTTAACTGTATGAGCTCTATAAGTATGGAGTTGCTTTGCTTTTTCTGAACTGGTGTAATAAATTTTTATCTTTTATTATCTGTTGTCTGTGTTGTTACTGTTGTCATATTGTGTGTGCTTTTAATTTAAAAACCCAAATTTCAAATAATATTTGAATTAAATAAAAGAGTCACCATGTTTATTGGTATATTACCTGATATATAATGTATGACCTACTGTATAAACAATCGTTTTAGAGCAATTTGTTGTAGCTACTTACACTACATGGAATAAGGGGGGAAACAAGCACCACTTTAATTTACAGCCCGCAAATGTTGTATTTACCCTGTAACTACATGGAATAAGGGAGGAACAAGTTGGGCTTAAACACACAACAAGTGTATATTTCCACAGTAATTACAGAGAAACATATTGCACTAGTTTTAATTTAATTGTTTGATGGCCAAATTAAACCCTCTTTTTTTCCATAAAAACATCACAGTATACATCCACTGAAATACAAATGTTGTATCATGTAGTTTTTCTGAGAACAGCTGGAAAGAGGTAAGCTTGTTTTAAGCTGCATTGAAGCTTGATGGTATATCATGCAAAGTTAATTGGTGATAGTGGTGTTGGGAAGTTGCTGAGATCGACGAATAACTTTCATAAGGTAAGCTGACTTGTAAATTATAAACCATAGCAGAAACTCATTAACTCATTTCCCTAGATGTCCAGTTTTGTTGTTCAGAAATCATCATGTTTCCTTTCATAATAGAATGGTTAAAAATACCTAGGCCTACAATAAAATACCAGTATAAAACTATAAAAAGTATATTGTCTTTTTAAATCACTCCCAAACATAAGATTATTGTTTAGGCCATACCACATAATATTAGAATAGGTACCCCTTAGTTTCAAAATACTTACAGTATAAATGATTTGTAATTTTACAGGTTGTTACCCCTTTATTCCCCAAACGTTGCCATATTATTCCCCTATACCTACACGGAGGTACTGAATAGGTACACTATAATTACAAAAAAGTTACGCTGTAACTTCAGTTTACTTACGCAGTTCTTTGCAGGTTGCATATCTGGTTGTTACCCCCTTATTACCCAAACGTAACACATTGTTCCCTTATACCTACACGTACGTTCTTTATAGGTACACTATAATTACAGAAACGTACACTGTAAATTCAGTATACTTGCGTAGTTCTTTGCGGGTTGTAATCTAAAGCATTACCAAAACTTGCATCACCTACAACAGCCTGAAATAACTAAACTGATATTTGACTATTAGTTAACTCAGAAAATAACACACAGCTGACATTAGATGTGAAGCGAGTTATTACATTATGATGATGAAGGACAAATATGGTGAGTCATTTGTCT
This sequence comes from Tor tambroides, assembly GCA_021397915.2. Lineage (NCBI taxonomy): Eukaryota > Metazoa > Chordata > Actinopteri > Cypriniformes > Cyprinidae > Tor > Tor tambroides. The sequence continues at coordinate 5,787 of JAFVLL020027460.1, forward strand.
GTAACATTAAAGACTCTTTCAACCACATCAGATCATGTTGACTGGAGAAACCCAGGATATTCACATGGTTAAAACGACTCAAAGAAACTAGGTCAGTGCCTGTAATCGCACGGGTAATCTCCACCGTTTCCTCGAAAGACCAACGTTTGATCTAATTGTGTTGCACAAAAGCAGAGTGATGACATGCATGTGTCTTTAGTTCATAAAGGCGTGACTGTTCTGAATGCGGCTCTGGTGTGATACGTGTTGATGTATGTGGACGCCCAGTGAGGCATGATGGGACTGCTAATGCTAGTCAGGATCTCCACAACTGTTTCCTCTGTGCTGGTCTGTGTCTAAGAACTCAAACCTGTTCAGTGAACTCAGCCCAATACTGCGTATAAAATAACAAATAAATATTTATTTGCTAAATGAACTAAGCCTGCACTAACATTATGCATATTCTTTTGGTTTCTATACCCAGTATTTTGAAAAATTCCATATGTAATGAAAATACAGGTATCAGTACTCTGTATCGGCAAGCACCAAAAATAAAAGTACCGGTATCGGCCAGTTCTGGAAAAAGTGGTATTGGTGCATCTATACATGAAGAGCTTCCGAAGTGAATAACGCCTTTACTGAACAAACACAGCCTTTCGAAGCCACATGTGAAGCTCACGCATGCATTTGTGCTGGTCGCAACACCTTTGCTACAGGGCCTTGATTCTTTAAAATCTTTGTGTATAACACTTTAACATCACTTTATGCTTTGAAATCATGTGATGAGGAAGCAACAGTCTTCGCTTCCTTCATGCAAATCTTCACAAATTGGATGAAACTGGGAAATATGTTAGTATTTTCTTCGGTCTCCAAGACCTCTTTATTCCATCTTGAAGTTAATCAGGCAACTTGGAAATAATTTTTTTGGTTTTCATTGCAATCACTCAGCACTTCAAGTCCCTTAAATGGTTACTCCACCCCAAAATGAAAATTTTGTCATTAATCACTTACCCCCATGTCGTTCCAAACCCGTAAAAGCTTTGTTCGTCTTTGGAACACAATTTAAGATAGTTTGGATGAGAACCAGGAGGTTTGTGACTGTCCCAATGACTGCCAAACAATTAACACCGTCAAGGCCCAGAAAAGTACGAAAAGCATCGTCAAAGGAAAGGATGTGACGTGTGGTGTCCCATACTCTGAATCTGTGCTCTGAATTTAACCCATCCAAGTGCACACACACACACACAGCAGTGAGTAGTGAACAAACACACACACACACCGTGAACACACACCCGGAGCAGTGCGGAACCAAGGAAGTAGTTGGGGGTTCTGTTCTTGCTCAAGGGTCTCACTTCAGTCATGGTATTGAGGGTGGAAGTGAGCGCTGGTTATTCACTCCCCCACTGACAATTCCTGCCGGACCAGCGACTCAAACCCGCGACCTTCGGGTTACAAGTCCGACTCTCTAAACCTTAGGCCACGACTGCCCCAAAATAGTCCATTTGCGGTTCAATCTGACTGTTATGAAGCGACGAGAATACTTTTTGTACACAAAGAAAATAAAAATAACGACTTTATTCAACAATTCGTCTCCTCTGCGTCAGCGTAGCGCCGTTTTGGAGAATATCTGCTGGATGCAAATAGCGTATGTTGTTCTGTGTCAGCTGCGCCACAAGGATACGCTGTTTTCGTTCAGATCGAAGCGTAAACAAACGTAGAAGACGTATCCGTGCAGTGCGGCTGACACAGAACAGCGTACGCAGTTTGCGTCCAGTGAATATTCTCCAAAATGGCGCTACGCTGATAAAGTCGTTATTTTTATTTTCTTTGTGTACAAAAAGTATTCTCGTCACGTCATAAAGTTCAGATTTCAGCGTTGTAACTTTGCAGATATTGTTTATGCTCAAACAGCAACATTACACACTAACTAAAGTTAAAAAAGTTAAATCACAATCAACCACCCCTTTAACAGAACCACCTATGTATTTGCTACGCATCTCTTCAACAGGTATGGGTTTCCTGTCTATCAACATTTGAAAGGAAGCCCTCCAATAATTGAATCTAATTGGATCTCCACTAAACACCGCTGGCTCTGGTACGGGAAGTCGATTCAAACTTATAGATTCTGCCAAAGCTTTAACAAGAGTGACATTACTACCTTCTTGTGAATTTGTCTCAAATTGTGGGGCAGTAATATTCTGAGTTGACAAATTTCTGTTTACGATACTTTTTCTCCACGTTGATCTTTTTAAACGCAGTCATGAAACAAATCCCTCATGTCTTCATGATCCTCTGAAGCTTCACTTTGATCATATCTGTAAACTCACTCTAGCTGCATTCAAGTTCTTAAGCTTCTCCAATCTTTCATCATAGCCTCTTCTTCACAGCTTTTCTTCAAATTACTGATCCTGTTCCCTTAAATCTTCCAAAGTAGCTTCATTAGCAGCAACCTCAGCAGTAACTTCTTGTCTTGAGTACAGACAGACTTGAACACTTAGATGAAGCTCTTGACTTACTTTGAGACTGTGTAGGAGTCTTAGAGATCCCTGTGTTCACACTGTACTTGTCGATGTTGTGTCCTTTCCACGCCATGAATGGTAAATCTCACCTTCTTTATTCCCCTCTAGACTACTCTTTGCCAGCTCTGCCATTTTTTTTTTTTATATATTTTATTTTAAGCTTTTTGTAATAACATACAAAACAACATATTTAAACAATAGAATACAATAGAATACAATACAAAGAAAAAAAACAAGGGATGGAATGGGCTAACATGGATTGTTGGAATACAGCAGTTTTACATAAAAGTAGATTAGACAGGCTTGAGGAAATCAAGGAAGGGCTGCCATACAGCTTGGAATCGGCAATGTGGTTTGGGCTCCAATAAACGTATACCTTCCAATCGTACAACATGGAACAACTCAGACAACCAGGTTTTGAAAAAAGGGGCATCTGAAGATTTCCAGTTCAAAAGTATTATCTTTTTGGCAAGAACTATACCCAACAACAGTGATTGTTGTTGAGAGCTTGAAAAAGTGTTCAGTACCTCAGAAGTCCCCAAAATTGCTAGAATGTTATCAGGCTTCACAACCTTTTGAAAAATCTTCGAAAAAAAGTCAAAGATGCTACTCCAAAAATCAAACAAGTTAGGGCAAAACCAGAACAGGTGTGATAGGGTGCCCTCTGTCACTTTACATCTATCACATATTGGAGAAATAGTGTTGTATATTTTATTTAGTCTAACTTTGGAGTAGTACAATCTATGTACTGCCTTAAACTGGATCAGCCTGTGTCTGGCATTTATTGAACAATATTGGATCTTACTAAGGCAATCATTCCATATTTCATCGGACAAGTCTACACCAAAATCCTTGGCCCAAGCTTCTTTTAGGTGGTTTGTGTTTACAGACATTGGGAAGACAAATAGTGAGATCAAATGTCTAGAGGTTGGATTTGACATAATACATTCATCAAATGTATTAGTCTTTGGTTTGCTAACAAATTGTGGAATGACTTCTTTAACATAATGCCTTATTTGTAAATACCGAAAGAAATCAGACCCAGGAAGATTAAATATAGACTGTAATTGACTAAAGGATGCAAACATTTCATCTACATAGAGGTCCCCAATGGACTTTAAACCTTTGTTTCTCCATGCAGCAAACCCCAAATCAAGTTCTGATGGCTTAAACAAATGATTGTAAGCAATTGGAGTATGAACAGAGACATCAGGCAAAGTACAATATCTTCTTATTTGGTTTAATATTCGTATTGAATTTTTTATCATAAAATTATTCCCAATATATTTTGATGAAGGAGACATCTTTGAGAAAAGTAGAACTGGAAGACAAGATTTAGTTAGGCATATTGTCTCTATCTTAAGCCATAGTGGATCAGCTATAGAGGAAATTTCACTAAGAACACCCTTCTGCCAGTAGGATAGAGCTCTAGCATTTACTGCCCAATAATAAAATTTAAATACTGGAAGCCCAAAGCCTCCTATCTGTGTGGGTTTTTGTAAACGCATTTTTGTTATGCAGGGAGTTTTATAGGCCCAGATAAATGGCATGATAATTGAATCTAAAAGTTTAAAAAAGGACATGGGTATATAAATGGGAAGATTTTGAAAAAGGTATAGAATCTGTGGCAAAATAATCATTTTAATTGCGTTAATCTTTCCAACCACTGATAAAGGAAGTAGCCTCCATCTACCAATATTATCCTTCACTTTATCAGTCATTGATAAAAAATTCAGTTTAAATATGTGTTTAGGATTCTTTGGAATCTTTAGGCCAAGATAAGTGAAGTGATCTTCAACTAGTTTGAAAGGCAAAGAACCAAAGTGATTGGGATTTGTATGCTTAGAAAGTGGCATAAATTCACTTTGGGGCCAATTAATAGTATACCCGGATAACTTGCCAAAGGCGTTAACATAATTAAGCAAATGAGGCACTGATTTGATTGGATCAAAGAGATATATTAAGAGGTCATCAGCATATAAACTAACCAGTACTTCATTACCTCCCAACTTTATTCCGTGAATATGGGGGTGACTTCTAATCCCTACTGCCAATGGTTCCAAGGCAATATCAAACAGAAGAGGGGAAAGAAGATCTCCCTTTTTAACTCCCCGATGTAACTCAAATGGTTTAGATTTATTAGCATTTGTTAGAATAGATGATGAAGGACGTAAATACAAAATTTTTACCCACTTAATAAAATCTCTTCCAAATCCAAAACGCTCAAGCGCTTTTAGCATAAATGGCCACTCTATTTGGTCAAAAGCTTTTTGAGCATCTAATGAAATAATCGCTGCTGGGGGTTCTTTTCCATAGTCCTTGTAAAGAACATTAAGAAGAAGGTGGACATTCCAAAAAGAGAACCTGCTAGGTTTGAACCCAGTTTGATCTGGATGTATTATGTTGCAATATGTTTGCCTAATCTATTAGCCAGCACTTTTGTTATTACTTTCTGATCACAATTTAAAAGCGCTATAGGCCTGTAGTTGGCTGGATCAATGACATCTTTTCCTCTCTTTAAAAGTACAGAAATGTTGGCCTCATATTATGAACTCGGAAGTCTATCATTTTCATAAGAATCATTAATCATTCTCAAAAAGTAAGGGGCTAATTTTGAACCAAAAGCTTTATAGAATTCACATCCAAAGCCATCGGGTCCTGGTGTTTTACCAGACGGGAAGGACTTAATGGCCCCCAACATATCTGCTTCAGTGAACAAATCTTCTAACTCCTCTTTTGAAGCCTCACTAAGTTGAACTAGGTTAAGACCATCAAAAAAGCATCAAAATCTAATTGGTTAACATCACATTTTGTGGAGTAGAGATCAGAATAAAATTCTCTAAAACAACCATTAATCTCTTTTGGATCGGTTATAATCTGATTGGTCTTCACCTTTTTGATTTTGTGGATTGCTTGTTTTGCTTGCTCCCCTCTTAACTGTCTTGCCAGTAGAGTTTCCGGCTTATCACCTAATTCGAACTGCTTCTGTTTCAGTTTAAGTAGGAGGCCCTCAATTCTTTTACCTAAAATAGAATTGTATTCATATTTTAACTTCAAGATTTTGTTGTAATCCTCTTGTGATCCAGAGCTTCTGTATGCCTGTTCAAATATCAGAAGTATATATATTTTTTTATTATTATTATTATTTCTATTTTTGGCTGCTTCAAATGAAATAATGTGGGCTCTCATGACTGCCTTAAGGGTGTCCCATAACACTGAATCTGAGAGTAAGCCGTTATCATTGGTACAGAAAAATTCATCAAGTTTAGTCCCAATGTATTTTTCAAAAGATGGATCCTTTAGAAGATATGGATTGAACCGCCAATGATAACTTCGCTTCCACAAAATATCCTTAAATTGAATAGAAATGGGACTGTGATCCGAAATTAACCTATTATGATACTGTGTATCAATTATACTAGGCACAAGCTCAGAACTAATCAAAAAATGGTCAATCCTAGTATAGGATTTATGTACACGAGAGTAAAATGAAAATTCTTTATCTGTAGGGTGTTGTAGCCTCCAAATATCAACCATGTTCCTATCTTTAATTAGCCTATTTAAAATCTGAACAGAAGCTATGGTAGGAGGTGGTTCAGTGGATGATCGATCTAGATACGGATCTAAATAGCAATTGGTGTCACCTCCAACTATAAGATTTGCACATCTACATGGAATTTAATCAAAGATTTTTTTGAAAAAATTTGGTTAATCTGTATTTGGACCGTATATATTTAACATTGTTATACAGAGGGAATTAAGCTGTCCTGAGATCATAACATATCTGCCATGGGGATCAGCAGTCACTGAATCAAGCTGGAATGAAATACCTTTCCCAAAAAGGATTGCTACACCCCTGGCTTTACTATTCAATGGTGCCTGATATACCTGGGATATCCAGTTTGCCCTAAGTTTACGTTCTTGTCCAACAGCTGTGTGTGTTTCCTGAAGGAAGAGGATATCTGCTTTTAGTGATTTAAGAAAAGCAAATACTTTGCCCCTTTTAATGGGGTGGCCAAGCCCTTTAACATTCCAAGAAGCTAAGGTTAATGTATTATTTCCTCCATTTGTTTGATCACTTCCAATCATTTAACTCTTGTACAAAAAAAGCCATGAAGTAGTCCCCCTCCCCAAGAAAAAACAAAAAAACAAAAACAAAAGGAACATCTTTAACAAGTATAGAACTCTTTATCCCCCCTCCTCCTGCCTCAAATGACTTCCCCCAACGAAGCATTATGGCTCCCTCTAATGGTTAGACCACTAAGAATGCGAAAGTAGTACAATAACAATCTAGCACTACTGCTTTAGTATGACTGAAAACAAATAAAATAAAAACCCACAAGAGAAAAAAGAAAAACTCCACAACCAAGTCGTATCTGACAGAATGGTCTGGATTAACAGTCTCTATTTATCCTCCAAAGTCTTATGCATTCAAAAAGAAGAAAAGCAAAGAAAAAGTAGTATACAAGATACACAGAATTAGTTCTGATCCATCACCTCGGATTGTTTCAGTGGGAGATGTAAACAGCTTTGACACTCCATTGTGAGCGATGCAGAGCTTGCAGGAAAACGCAAAAAATAACCCACTTTAAGCTCTTGTAATGACCGTATTACTTCGCTAAAGCTTCGACGCTGTTCCACTGCTTCCACCGTGTAATCCGGGAAGATTAATACCTTGTGTCCCTGGTAATCAAGCTCACGTCCCCGCCGAAGTCGTAAGATGCGCTCCTTATCCTGGTAGTAGTGGATCCGTGCGATGATCGCGCGTGGTGTGGCACCCTCCGCGGGCTTTGGCTGTGGTACCCTGTGCACGTGGTCAATGAATGGGGGATCAGAGAAATCCGCGAAGAGTTGCTTGATCAATTCTGCCACGAACTCAGTCGGTCTTCCTTTCTCGACCCCTTCTGGAATGCCGATAATGTTGTTACGACGTGATCTGCCCTCAAGATCGTTGAGTTTAGACTTCAGCATCTTGTTTTCCTTGTGCAAAGTGTTCAGAGGGTTTTCTAAAGAAACAATTCGAGCCTCATGATCATTCGGCTGCCCCTCTACCGCATCAATTTTGTCGCTCAACTCTTGTTGCGTCGCTTGCATAACTTGAAATGTCGCTTCAAGTTTGTCAAATCTTTCATTAAGAGCACTAAGTATCATCTGAAATCTTCTCTAACATCAGCGACATCCCTTCTTCCTCTGCTTGATCAGCCGGCGCCATGTTGTCCGCTACGTTAGCCGACTGCTGAGAGGATTTACCACCTTGCGGTGGTTTTTTTGACGGCATCGATGCGATTTGAACCTTTAGATGGAATGTGGAATGCTATAGATTTTGAAGTAACTTTTAGCCCTATCAAAGCAGGTTTAGAGACTATTAAGAGACTTGGATGTGGAGCAGTTGCAAAACACGTCTACCTCCTACGCTGCTCCATAGCGCCCCCAGCTCCACCATTTTTAATTTGACTGCTTCACAGGTGTCTACTCTACGATGTGTGTCATGATCAGGAATGCCAATTCGGTGCAAGTCTTCATACATGTTGCCTAAATCTGCAGAGGCTTTCGTCAATCTTGCCATAACATATTGCAACAAATAATTAGAGGAAAATTCAGCCAACAATCGTTTAACTTCTTAAATAAGACACTTCCACTTCTCATATCTTGCTCTGAATTGTTGTTAACATCTTTTCACTTTCTTATCATTCAGTTTTTGAGTCCTCTGGCTTCTCCATGGCTCATCTTCAGATGCCTCAGCAGCTACTGCTGCCTTACTCTTCACTGAAGGCTGTATATGCATGCTAGCTCACTTTAAATTTCAGTAACAATAAGCTAAAATTCCATAAGTTATACCTTAAGCCTTAACATTAAATAATCACTGTTTAGGGCAATATACTTTTGAAAGGCACTTACGTAAAAATCATAACGTATTAAAATATGCGTTCGCTCTTAGCTTCTTAATATACCCACCCAGACGAAGAAACGTAGATGACAGAACAACAGAGATCAGAACACAGTTATTAGAGACTGAGGATATCGATGAAGTACATGCATGTGATTACCGTTAAACACTCAACATTCACGCCTGTATAACTGATGTGTGTGAGCTGATAAGCAAAGCATGCTGAGTGGATTGAGAATGCGGTGGCATACATGCGCAAGCTTGTCAAGCCAAAATCCCTTTCTCATAGACATCCCTGGAAAGTAACCATAATGTAAATCATAATGTGTGTGTGTGTATATATATATATATATATATATATATATATATATATGTATATACAGTAC
>JAFVLL020027461.1:0-12477 GCA_021397915.2 Tor tambroides
GTGTGTATGTGTGTGTTGGGTGTGAAAAGATTTTCCCACTTTTTTGGTCATCCAAGCAGGAAAATTTTGGTCATAAACAACATACAGCTTTGAAAACTGACATGTGTAGAGTCGAAGACTGTTAAAGAGCTAAACCAACTAACAACACACACATCTGCAGCATGCATTTGATCACGAATGAGTTCTCTTTAATACCTCAATAGTTGCTCCTAAACAGCAATGAGTTTAAATGGAGATCATATGAAGAAATGTCCTGCTTCTCAGATGTTTCTCCTAAGAAAAAAAAACTGCTGATAACTGACTTTGCATCTATTTAGAGGAATTTAAAGTTGATATTCAAATTGAGCTATGAAAGTCCAATATCCAAGCAGGAAAGTATTCTTCTGGACAGTGTTTTTCTGTTCAGAATGAACCACAAACGCATCAGAACAGTTGATGGCAAACTACTGCGCAGAAAGAGATAACGCACACACACACACTTCTGCTTCTAAAAACCCCATCATAGATCAAACCCTGATCACAAACAGACCCTCAGATAGAGATGCAGCCTTTCTCACGCATGCAACTATGACGCAACTGTGATCTACTACTCAAATAAAACCACAGCACACGCCAAACATACAGCAGGTCTGAAGCCAGCACACGCCGGCCCTGAGGCCAAGAACTTGTATGTGTGTGTGTGCACGCTTTAACAAAAAGATACTGCAACATATCTACAGTATAAACACCACAGTGTTTTCTGTATCAGTAACATACTGACATTCTATCAGAACACTACAAACTACAAACGGAACCTTAATGTTAACAAAACTACTCCTGCTGTTAATGAATCAAGAACTCAATATTAAAACTGACCCTGTTTACTTTATTACTTCATCTTCATCGTTTTGTCGTGAAGCCAATATGTAGATGAGTTTGTTTCTTTATGGGAAAGGATTTGGAGAAATTTAGCATTACATCACTTGCTCATCAATGGATCCTCTGCAGTGAATGGGTGCCATCAGAATGAGAGACCAAACAGCTGATAAAAACATCACAATAATCCACATGTAATCCACACCACTCCAATCCACCAATTAATAGTCAGAGAAAAAAAAAGTTTAACCAGGGGTGCATCAGGTAATCACAAGCGAGACTACGGGTGCTCCAGAGAGGGAACAAAATGTCAGAAACAAAAAGTGGATCCCATTGAAAAAATACAAAAAAAATCCACATCCAGGCACTCACACAGCAAGCAAAGTAAAAAGCCTTTAATTATAAGACAGGGCTACATAGTAAAAAGACACCAACACGTATCAGCCCAAGCAGGCCTTCGTCAGGGTGTAGGGTGTCAATTAATGTCTTGTGAAGTGAAAAGCTGCATGTCTGTAAGAAACAAATCCATCATTAAGATGTTTCTAAGACGTTTCTAATACATTTGAACTTTAAACCGTTTCTTCCAGTGAAAAAGTCTATCCATGTTGTCCTCTCACATCAAAATCCACCCACATTTGTTCGGGCTGTTTTAGCTTGTAAAGTAGTGCTTAATCTGTGCATATTTCTCTCCTGATTCAGGCATGATGACTTTTTCACTGGAGGAAAAAGATTATGGATTATGGACTCGTATTTTATCCGGAAGTGACAGTTTGAATTTAAAATACGCCTTTTTGGGCAACGTTCACACTGTCAGTTTTTGGGACTGACAGCCTTTACTTACAGCTGTGAGTCCCGTAATGTCCCGTTCACACAGCAACATACAGTAACATCTCAAATATTGTCTATATGAATGTGCAACGGGTGTCAAGCCCGTATTCCTTACCAGTAGCTACAGTGAACAAAGTAATATCAAAAATGTCCATAAAACTGAAAAGTCTTATCACTTTTTGACACAACATGAGTCCAATCAAGCCGTGAGTTCACCAGTCAAACCTTCATTAACCGACAGTAGCTTTAATATTTTGGTGGAGAGGGGAGCATTTTGACTTTTTACAGAAAAACCACACACGAAAACCTGCAACACATGATAGGCATGCATTTGTGCAGTAGAGCGGCTGCTGTGTGAATGTGGCCAATGATTTGGCCAAGGATTTGTTTATTGCAAACACTCAGATTCATGTAGTAAATTTTCATCAAATTTTCTTTTTTGGGTGAACTATGCTAATTGTAATTGAATGTTGTTATAGTAATTAACATATTGTAAATTTTATGGCAATGACAAGAACAGATTTGAAAGAAAAGCCATTACAATTGGGGCACAAGAAGATGCTCTGAAGAAAACTATTTTAATACTATGTCAGGCTAACATTAATTTCAAACGTAAAACAGCTGTTTTAACTTTAGCAAAGAAGTGCATCTTCTGATCTGACTTTAAACAGGATCCTCATGCAACCAGAAAACTGCTCACATACTTTGTATCAGGCTGATCCAGAAACATTGGTTCAGAATTTGTGCTGGTTGGCTTTGAGGCTAGACCTGGCAAACAAATATTCTGTATTCGTGTGAAGCTTCTGGGCTGAATTATCCTTGTTATTACAGTAAAGAAGAACAATGATATTTGACCTATGACCTCAGCACTGACTCACTCCTGAATGTCAGACGAGTGCATCAGCTGACAGACTGCAGGAAAAACACATTTATTTTGCCATTTAAAAGAGGACTAACTATACACTTCAATTGTTTTTTCACATAAAAATACAAACCAACCCAAAACCTATATATATATATATATATATATATAATACAATCTCCCCTGCAAACCCCCATCCAACATCCAACCCCTACCACACACACACACACTCATAAGAAGTTTTCAGCACCTCATTTCTCAACACTCAGATTATTCCCTAACGTGTTTAAAAAAGTTCTCTGTCTGCGTTTCATTTTCTATTTCTCTTTCTGTGTCTCATTCCCGTACATTGTTCCAGAATTCTGTCATATTCCTTATATCTGTATAGTTCTATAGGGTTCTGATGGTATTCCAGAACTCTCTCACCGTTCCTTTTTGTCACTTTCTAAAATTCTGCCACATTCCAGACGACTGTCGGACTCCATATCGCTGTCACATCTTATATTCCCAACTTACTCTAAACACAATCTGACAAATTTTGCGGGAAAGTCTGTGTATGTGGAAAAACCCCATCAGTGACACTAAAGAAGAAAGAGTGATGGAGGAGGTGTCATCGGATTCGCACTTGTTTTTTTCTCACCATTTCTTTTTACTTTCTGAGGGAGAGGGAGTGGAGAGAGAGAGAAACAGATGGATTTATGTGCCAGAATCATTTTGGTGACTTTGATCTTGAACATCAATAGTACTGATACTGAAGTTGTATCGAGGGGATCAATCCCCACATAATAATATCAGTACCGCTTTTTAAGTGATTTTAGAACTTGATAGTTCATCCAAATAGTGAAATAGTTAAAATAGTGTCATATACTTACCTTAATGTTGTTCCAAACCTGGGATGCGTTCCCCAAAAACAACTATGGTCACAAGTTCTGTCGTTACCAATAGAGTTCAATGGAACTAACGACCATAGTTAGCTAACGATGCTTTTGGGAAACGCACCCCTGTATGACCTTCTGTTGAACACAAAAGAAGATATTCTGAAAAATGTCCAAACAACATTGGACCCTATTCATGTTTGCTGTATGGAAAATAAAATAATGACATTTTTAGATATATGCAAAAAAATCTGCCATCATAATTAATAATATTCATTATTCATAATTCATAATCATAATTAATAATAATAATGATCTGTAATTAATCCTAATATTAAATTTTGTAATCATAACTTTTTAATGTAGAAACAACATAAAGACTGTATATTTAAAATATTTGTTTAACGGTATCTTTTTTCTAAGTACTATGAAAACCAGTATCATGGATACCAATACTGATACTGATGCCTCTAGATTTAATTAATTTATTGTTTATTATTTTTTATACATTTCTGGGGTTAAAATTAGTAAATATAGCCATGTAACATTACAGAAAAAAATGTGGCATCATTTTGTACTGTTACACAAAATAAAAATATTTCAATTTTCATTTTCATAATCTTCATATAAACCAATTATAATAAAAGTCGATAGATAGATAGACAGACAGACAGACAGACAGATAGATAGATAGATAGATAGATAGATAGATAGATAGATAGATAGATAGATAGATAAATAGATTATAGGGTAAACAAAATTTTTATTTATTGTGAATGTGTAATATAATATCAAATGGCATAAAGTTTCTATTTTAATTCTAGATTTTACAAAGAAATTTTAATTTAATTCAATTATTTGTACTGGTATCAGAGATATTGGCTTTGGAGGTACTTGGTATTGAGTTCAGGTGAAATTGGAGTTGACAAAGGGCCGTGTGCTGCTGGGGGGTCTGGGGGTATCATGACCCAGGCCGGGCCACACCGCACGGGGTAAGAGGGAGCTCGCGGCAGCCCCTCCAGATGGAACGCGTTATAGAACCACGCTAATGAAACGCAGACGGACATCAGGCTTCACGCCCAGCTATTCTAATGCTGCTTAATTTGTTGTAGTATTTGTTGGACAAACGAGAGCTCTCGGATCTCTGGGGGCAGGGGTAAAGATTCAAAGGTCACGGGGTGGAGCGTGGAGACACGTCTAAAGCCCTGGGTTACGAGTGGGATCAGGAACATGTTTAAAAAAAAAAAAGAAAATTCTGCTTGATCCAATTTTAGAGCCTCGACAAGCATCGTACAGTACTTTAGATCCCAGCTGTGTTGACGGTAGAGAATTGCGTCCGGCCGTCAGCAAGCAGAAAGACAGACTGAAAGAGATCCACGGTAAAGCCCCTATAATCTGTGGAGTGGTAAGTGATTGTGGAAGAGCCAGTGAAAGGCACACGTGTCATGTGCAAACACGCACACACACGTTTACTTAGTCTAAATGCGGACATTACATAGACTTTCGTTGTTTTTATATACAGCTAGATAAAAATGTTATAGCCCAACCTTAATCTTTCTTATGGGTACAAATTTGTCCTCAAAATACACACACACACACACACACACACATATATATATATATATATATATATATATGTGTGTGTGTATATATGAGGTGTTGCTACATTTCTTCTGGATTTAGTCTGTCTCAGTTTGTTCTGCTTCTTCATGTCATTCCAGACAAACTGGATGATGATGAGATCAGACCTCTGTGTGGAGCACTGGCTGTTGTCAGACTCCTTGTGCAAACAAAAATCTCACTGGATTATTACAATTAATAGCAAAAATAATGTTTGGAACTGTAAACTGATATTTCTTGCTGACACACTACAGAAAAAGATAGAAATAACTGATTTCAAACCATTTTTTGTTGGTGAAAATACTTGTGGCCTAAGACTTTTGCACAGTACTGTATATATTTAGCCAATTATAATGACTAAAGACAAAAGGCAAAAGCCATTGCTGACCAAAAAGAACACAAAGGCTCATCTCACATTTGCCAAGGAAGGAGGGTGTGTGTCCCGTTACATCTGACGTAAAACCAACACAGCATTTCATAAAAAGAACATCATACCAACAGTCAGACATGGTGGTGGTAGTGTGATGGGTCTGGGGCTGCTTTGCAGCTTCAAGACCTGGACGACTTGCCATAATTGATGGAACCATGAATTCTGCACTCTATCAGAAAATCTTGAAGGAGAATATCCGGCCGTCAGTTTGTGACTTCAAGCTCAAGCGCACTTGGGTTATGCAGCAGGACAATGATCCCAAACACACCAGCAAGTCAAAAGTCCAGACTTAAATCCGATTGAGATGCTGTGTCATGACCTTAAACAGTCCATTCATGCTTGAAAACCCTCCAATGTGGCTGAATTAAAACAATTCTGCGAAGAAGAGTGGGCCAAAATTTCTCCACAGCTACATGAAAGACTCATTGCCAGCTATTGCAAACACTTGATTGCAGTTGTTGCTGCAAAGGATGGCACAACCAGTTATCAGATTTAGGGGGCAATTACTTTTTAATGTAGCGCCAGGCAGGTTTGGACAGCTTTTTTCCCTTAATAAATGAAACCATTATTTCAAAACTGCATTTTGTATTTACTCAGGTTATCTTTGTGTAATATTAAAATTTGCTTGATGATCTGAATCATTCAAGTGTGAAAAATATGCAAAAAATTTTAAAAAAACAGGAAGGGGGCAAAAACCTCTACAGGCTAGAAAATGGCACCCTGACTGCCATTAGGTATTGGGATGAAATCCTTGGACCCATTGTCAGACCCTACGCTGGTGCAGTGGGTCCTGGGTTCCTCCTGGTGCACGACAATGCCCGGCCTCATGTGGCGAGAGTATGCAGGCAGTTCCTGGAGGATGAAGGAATTGATACCATTGAATAGCCCCCATGCTTGCCTGACATAAATCCAATAGAACACCTCTGGGACATTATGTTTCGGTCCATCCGACACTGCCAGGTTGCACCTCAGACTGTCCAGGAGCTCAGTGATGCCCTGATCCAAATCTGGGAGGAAATACTCCAGGACACCATCCATCGTCTCATTAGGAGCATGCCTTGTCAGGCATGCATACAAGCACATGGGGGGTCATACAAACTACTGAGTACTATTTTGAGTTGCTGCAATGAAATTTCAGCAAAATGGACTATAGCCTGCTGCATGATTTTTTCACTTTGATTTTTGGGGTGTCTTTGAACTCAGCCCTCTGTAGGTTGATCATTTTCATTTCCATCAAACAATGTGCCATCTTTTCGTTCCTAACACATTACCCAGTCCATATCGGTATAAATATCCAGCATGATATTTTTCCTATTGAGATCGGATGCATTTTCAAAGTGTTCCTTTAATTTTTTTGATCAGTATATATATATATATATATATATATATATATATATATATATATATATATATATATATATATATATATATTTTTATATATATATATATATATATATATATATATATATATATATATATATATATATATATCTTACAACGATTTCATCATCATACTCATGTGACACTTTAGACTGAAATAATGGCTGCTGAAAATTAACAAAAAGAAAAGAACAGGATTTAAAGAGGCTGGAAAAGTCTAACACTCATTCTTAAGTCAAACCATAATGAAGTACAACTCAAATAGGTCTAGCTATGTAAGATCAATTTCAAATGTCACTGCATCCCAAAACATGCCAGAACACAATACTCAACAAGAGGCACTGTAGTAGACGTAGAGTAAACCGTCTTGTGAAGGAAATGTTTACTTAATCATAACTAACATTTGTATGCTTTTGAGAACAAAATGTACCAACACTTTAGCCAAAGTTAGTTAGTGTGTTGCATAACAACCCATGACTTGAGTAACAAGTAAGTAATAAAAAACTAAATTTGCTTTGCAAAAGCACAGTGGGGGGTGAGGGGGGGGGGTGATGTAATGAATCATGTCATCTTTGCAAGTTAGTAGAACACTAAAGATCTCTCGGATTTACTACTATAGTCCCAAGTAGTAGTGTTCAAAAGGGATGAGACGTCGTTCGACTCTACAGGGCGTCGCTAAAGAGTATAATTTTGCAAGTGTAGCCAGAGATGCTGCAAGTAGACTTAACTCAGGTGCGTAGGGGAATTTCTACCACAGTCTTCTACTATGGTTGAGCAAGTCAATGTTAGTTCCACTGTTGACTTGTTGGCTACCTGCAATGACCACACATCTGGTTTAATTACAGACATCTGATAGATACTCTATCAACCTCTTGAGTACTGAGGTTTGTTAACGCCGCAGTAACACGTTAAGCACCTCACGCCTGCAACGCATTGGTCAAGCGTCATGTCTGTGAGTATGTTTCTGGCTTCATTCTCCCTGGTGATTATAAGGTGCTTTATTGACGTGACTAATGAAGGAAGCCGTAGCCAAGAGTAATTACACAGCACATTAAAGGCTTTCATAAACAGTACAGTTCCTCCTCTGCAAAGCAGCAAAATGATGGAGAGGAGAGGAAAAAAAACCAAGGTGAAAAAAGGAGGAATAAGGTTATAACCTGACAGACGAAGAGAGAAGCAAAAAAAGGTGAGGAAGAGAAAAAAAAAGACATCCAGAAAATTCAGAATCCAACACAAACCACATCTGCCCTCGCCATCAGCAAGGTCTGAAAACCTGACCTCATATTCCAAATATACACAATCATACCATACACCTTACACACACACACACACACACACACACACACACCTGCAACACATGCACAATCCACACACACACACATGCATCCTTCTCATAATAAACACACAGAGCATATGTCAGGACAATCTGGAACACACACAAACACACACACACACACTCGGGGTCATGCAGAGGAGACAGCATCCGCTCCTGGTCCACTGGCATTGGAATAATGTGAAAAGTGTGAGAGAACATGTTATAAATCTTTTCAGCTTGGCTCTTAATTAGGTGACGTAATTGATTTGCTGACAGGCAGGTAAGCGGCTGCTCATTATGGTAGGATTACCTCTTTCTCATTTGTTCAGTTCATTACCGATGCATTCGGTTTCTGCTTGCACTGAAAGGTGCTGTCAGCTGTTTTGCAAACTTCTGATAGATTTAGCACAGAAGAGAAGTCTGAGGCAATTAGCAGAGAAAACAGTCCCCCTTTATACATGGAATTAACATGCATTTTGCATCCGGTTAGTATCTAGATATTTTTAGCCTTTTATTGAAATTGAAATGCATGTTCAGAGTGATCTAATAGGGATCTGATAGCAGTTATCATGCAAAATCCAAAACTTATAGACCACCAAATGCATTTTTAGTGATCATGTTGCACCAGCTATGTGCAAATTACAACTTTTTTTTTTTTACGTAAAGGGGCACTAAGTTACAACTTATGCACAACTATATAATTTCCATTGCACCATTAAACTTAGTTGATAAATAACTATGTATAAAAATAAATATTTATAGAAGCCTCCGACCTGGAGTAATGATTGGAATAAAATAAAAGACTGAATTATATCAGTAAGCTTTTGCTTTTCCTGCCAGACTTAAATGATGATGTTGATATTTACACTTTTTTTAACAGCGAAAACATTACGTGAATAAATTACTATGTTAGTGCCTCTGTGTGCATCCATCCGTGTTGTGCATGTCAAATAAAAACAATCATAATAAATAAACAATTTCCTATGTTTTCGTATCAGTATTTATTTATTGTTCCTTATTGATTTCAAATAGTGTCCAACTTTTATTTACATATAGAAATACCTAATTTGGAATCAAGAATTATCTGAGATCCACTGAATGTCAGTACAACTGCTCACGTATTTGAAAGCTGCAATTGGATCATTGAGGACAAACATCATACGCGACTACACATTACTTGAATTATAGCTTACGACCTACAGCACTAGCTTCGAAAAATGCTGCTAAAAACAAATGATGCAACTGAATAAAGTACAGAGTTAGCTACACACTACCTAGTAGTTTCTAAGCCTCTGGTGTCGACTTGCGTTCCAATTCAAGAAACAACTTACGAACTTTAACATGGTAACGTTCAATCTGGTCGTGATCCAATAACTAAAAAAAAATGCATGTTAATGCCAGGTGTAAACAAGATATGTCAAGTAGTAGGGATGTTTTATGCATGCTACTGCAGAAAAAGAGCATCTTTATGTCTTTGAACCACAGTTAAACAAATCAAAACCTTTAAAATATAATGATTCTTTCCCAAAACATTAGGGGTGAACATATAAACTTATAAAAGTATTACAATGGATGCTATGGCCTGCTTGTGTCATTCGTTAATCTCACCCCAGACATTACCAATGAAATGGCAGAGAGCTTAAAAATTCAATAAAATATTTGAGTACTCATATGGTATGCATGATTTCCAGGATATGATCTCCTTCCCCGAATGCATCGCCGGGAAAGAAGCAATTGCACGAAACATGAGTTTCTTCGTTCCAGCAGAGGACAAATGCTTCCACTTCAGCTGTGGCAGGGCAAGACGATGATGTAAGTTTGCTGTTTCTGTCGGCGGACACATGTCAGAGTCAGTCAGCCATTCAAAAACAATACCTGCTGCTAATTATACAATTACCTGTTAACCATCTCCGCCTGTGCTTTTCCTGCGAGTCGAGGAGAACGAGTTCCAGGATCTGGGCCCTGCAGCCCCCCATGTGTACTGACCCCAAAATCCCTCCAACAAACACCAACAACCGCCGCAGTGCCATACCTGTTAGTAATTGTTGGCAGCGTTCGCTGTGTTCTCCTCCATTTAGACAAGTTCATTTGGCTTGTCACTCCGTTTTCTAAAGCCAGCGGCAAACATTAGAACTCTTGTGTTTGCTGGGGAATGTTGGCTCTCCGCGCCAGGAACTTCAGGAATAAATTTACTCCAGTTGCTGGTATTTGCGGCGAAAAGACGTTTGCACTTGCTAACGGAGCTTTGTGAATTAAACTCATAGCTGACATTCATTGGGCCTGGCAGCACAAGTAAGCCACTACCTGCAAGGACACACTGCTCCTGTCAAATTCACGCCAATGTCCAAAGGCTTTGCCGATTGGGTCGTTGGTTGCATTGAACCAGCTGATCTGCATTTGCCTACTTCGACCCAAACACACACTCTACTGTACATATATACAAAGAAAGGTGTTACTGCTGAAACGTTGCTCTTTCGTAGCTCAGGAGAGTTAAAGTATCAACAACTTAGATGTCAGATGTCCTAAAATTCCTTGGGAGAAATAAAAACAGACACAAATGGGTCACTAGTTGTCATCCAGTAAGAGTCTAGAGCTGAGCAATGAATTTGGAGGAGCATGGATGATTTGATGAGAAATGTTGGAGTTCAGATTGAGAACTCTGACCTTTGACTGCAGACTTTGGTATCTTGGCAAATCTGAGCACAGATTGTGACATTATTGAGATCTTGTCTCTTTTTCACAGTAGAAAGCATGAATCTTAATCAAAAGTCTTGAGAAAAAAGAGGTGTAAATTGGTGTTTTCATCCCATTTGGCTTCCATAAAGTGACATATTTCCAAGTGATCTGGATAATCTTAAATACATATTTAGGTCATGGCTTGACTTCATAGAAAGTGTCTCTATATGACAGGTGACTTGTGATTTTTATTGAGATCTTCTCTCTTTTTCACAGTAGAAAGCAGGAATCTCAATCAAAATCTTAATTTTTATTCACAACAGATTTTTAAGTTGGTACTTGACTTGATAAATAGGGTCTTTATATGACAGGTGGTTGACAACTAAGAGTGACTGAAAAGTCAACTGAAAAAGAAATTTATTACATTTGGTAAAAGATAAACACTTAAATGAATTTCAATAATTCTCACAAGTCCAGAAATGTGTTAGTTATGACTTCATAGCTGATGCATGCAATTTCTGCACCACTTAGTGCTGGGGACTCCAACCCTGCTAACGGAGCGCCACCTTCCTGTACATTTCAGTTCCAACCCCAAACAAACACACCTGAAGTAGCTAATCAAGGTGTTCAGGGTGACTTGATAATAACAGGCAGGTGTGTTTGATTAGGGTTGGAACTGAAGTCTGCAGGACTCAGCTCTCCAGGAGCAGGGTTGGAGACCCATGACTTAGTGCAGTGGTTTTCAATTCTGGTCCTGGGAACCCACCACTTTGCACATTTTGTGTGCCTCCCTTATTTAACACACCTGATTTGGAAGGAAGGAGTTAGAAGGGAGTTCCATGAACCAGGATTGAAAACCACTGACTTAGTATCAGCAAAAAGAATAGCAAAAATGAGGGTTTTCAAACAGGTTTCCCAAACATTTCCACCATTTTCCATTGGTTGGCAAGCAGACAGTTCCATCCCAAACTAACGCCTTTGGTTAAGTCAGGCTGCTGCGTCAGGCTTCTCAAACAAACGAAGAGACATTGTGAAATCGGTGATACTCTTCTGTGAAATCAACCGCCAAATGCCTTACAGCTGTTTCTGCAAATTAATTTGATGACAATTACAAAAGTAAGCTTTATGTGATTTTCTGGCACATTATCAAAGACCTATCCTTATCTATAAATACAGTATTGACTATAACAGTCAGTGAAAGAGTATTAGCGAGTGTTGCTCTCGAATGCTTTCGCAGTGCTTGAGAGGAGCGTACGCTGCTCCATGTCACCGGTGTCATGTTGAAGTGATCACATTCAACATTTCGCACTCTTTTTACAAGAACTGCACCGGGGCGAGAAAAGTAAAGTTATCCCTCATCACCAAGACAGCTGTGATGGATTCCAAACATGAAGCGAAGCGCGGATTGATCTCCGAGCATAAGAGTCGGCACCCCGCCACCTACATCGTCGCTAATAAAAACAATATTTCATCTCTTATTCTTGCTTGCTCGCTCCAGTGTCCTTCATCTCCTTGTGGTGATATCACACACACACACACTGCTTGCTGTAATTAATTCCTGACCCGTTCCCCTCGCAGCTGTCCTCGCTTGCGGTACAAGTGGCTAACAGGTTCTCATTTCAAAGCGCCGCGCAAA
>JAFVLL020027462.1:0-40539 GCA_021397915.2 Tor tambroides
TTACACCTTAACCCACCCTTAAACCTACCCATACCACCAAACCTGCCCCTAACCTTACCCGTATCCCACCTCAACAGCAGCAATAGTGATTTGCAATACAGTATGAACACAGTAAGTACATTGTACTTATTTTTTGATGTAAGTACATAGTAGTTAAGGCCACCTAATATAAAGTGTGACCGAGATTTTTGCTTAATATTACATTTTCGATTTGTTTCTCGGCAAACCCTATCGTATGCTGCATGGGATAATTTTTATGAAATTTTAATCCTTTTTGGAAAAAGATTGAAGAAGTTTACAATTCATTAAATGGATAAGTGCAAGCATGTTTTTATATAATGTCTTCTTTTGTTATCCGAAAAAAATAAGGTAGCTTAATATGGCTTTAGGACAGCATCAGGTTGACTAATTATTTAGGCTACTTAAGTTGTGAAGGTGTAATAGCTACAATAAATAATAGTTATAGCTATAATGAGAGAGAGCTAGCGAGCAAAATAAGGGTAAGGCATAAAAGAGCATATAGAT
This sequence comes from Tor tambroides, assembly GCA_021397915.2. Classification (NCBI taxonomy): domain Eukaryota; kingdom Metazoa; phylum Chordata; class Actinopteri; order Cypriniformes; family Cyprinidae; genus Tor; species Tor tambroides. The sequence continues at coordinate 526 of JAFVLL020027462.1, forward strand.
ATTGTATTGGGGCCCCGTATCTGAAATTTGCTTAGGGCCCCCAAATCACTAAGTCCGCCCCTGGTTAACGCTGAAGTATTATTGTTATTACTTGCTTTTACAGATGATGCACTTCATCCAGCATATAGTGGATTATTTCTGTACACTGTGTGCACTATGGAAGCCTGTTTCCACCTCTAAATACTTTTTTTTTTTTAAGTTTCCATCTTTTTAATCACACAATTCTAACTTTTTTTCTTGCAACTGTGTGATATAAACTAAAGTCAGAATTACAAGACATAGTCAGAATTGCAGTATACTGTATAAACTCACAATTCTGACTTTTTCTTGCAATTTGACTTTTTCTACACTTGTGAGTTCATATCTTGCAATTCTGACCTTTTTTCTCTCACAATTCTGACTTTATTTCTCAGTACTGCAAGTTTATCTCACAATTCTGAGAAAAAAGTCTGTTATCTTTTTTATTTTTATTCAGTGGTGGAAACAAACTCACATAATTACCTGATTCATGAAAATAAATATTTTTTAAAAATCCATAAAGTACTTTAAATAAAGCAGCAAGTGTGGAAGCAAGTACCTGATTTTTTTAACCACCAAGCAAGCTAGAATCTGATGAACTGAATTGTCTGCCTATGTAACGGTTCTACTTCACCTCGCTCCGAGCGGGATTCGAACCGCGGTCTCCGGCGCGGGAGGCGGGCGCTCTAACAAGGACGCTAAAGGCCACGGCCTCGCTAGAGCGCCTCTGTTTGAGATCGGGGAGTGAGGTTTACACGCAACCAGCACTTACTTGCCTACGTCTGTTACACCTACTTTCTCAAATGTTCACAAACTTCATTGCAAATTTACTGACAGATCAGAGTAAAAGACAAACAAGCAGTTTGTTTTATCTACCGTAGTGGGGAAACCGCATATGCATGGAACAGATGTAAAATTCATGACATTATAGCTAGCATCAGTCGCTGCACAAATAATGTAGAGCAAACTGTGAGATTTATTGAAATGAGCAGGGGACATACGCTGTCCTTTCAACAGGCATACATTATGCATGCATGCACACATCCATTATAGATAAAAATTAAGCCTGCTTAAAGGGATTCAAAATGTAGTGTCAAAACTGATTTGATCAAAAAAATTTAGCAAAATCCACCACCCATGGGCCAAATCAGGCAAAATTTACTGTGGCAGGGAGTGTGGATTAGATGTGACCATAAATAATAAGGCACTGTTCTGCCCTCCTGGTCATGGCAACTAAACTGGCTGATGGCAAAGAGATGGGCTGCAGGATGTTCCTGTGTGAGTCAATGCCGAAACACTCCCAACGCCACGCATTAACTCCGGCACACAGTTGCATATGCCAGTGGCAGTAGTGGCCTTGTAATACGTTTCATAAACGATTCATAGATTCTGTGGTTGTGTCATTTATTATAAAAGTGACATTGTTTTTCGTGTGTGGAAGGCAATGGTCATTGATTGTCTGTGTATGGTCTGCATAACAGGTCTGTGTGTTCTGCATCACATGAAAAATAAACTCAAACTGACTGTGAGCGGAGCACCTGTCAGCGGCGGTGTCCGAAACTGATGACAGCTGCCTCGCTGTCCACTTATTCAGCAACTTAGACAGGGTTTGTGTATGAAGATTCCTCTGAGAGAAGTTTCAGACAGGCTTTCAAGGCACCAAAACATCATGTCAACAAATTCAAGTAAGCATTAGACATAATAGGCACAATCCAGTTAACACTGTTACTGTTAACAGGAACCAAAACTAAACATTTTTTAGGCAATATATCATATACTCAAAATATAAATAATATCAGCATATATATATATAAATAAACTTAATGAAATAAAAAGCACATAAAAAAATACTAAAATGCAAACTAAAATGAATTAGCTTTATATTGATAATAGCAATATTTACCTAATATTGATATATTTAATGTTGATAATTTCAATAATATTAATATCTAATATTGATATCTAATATTGTTCAATAATATCAATTAGTTGATAATAGTTTTCAATTAGTTGAAAAATGTTAAATAGTTAGGCTAGAAGTTTTAACTCAAATGAATAAGCTTAAGGTGAAGTGCTAAAATTAAAATTAAAGAAAAAAAATGTAATAAAAAAATCTAATAAAAATGACAGACAAATATAGACTAAATTAGCTTAATATAATATCTTTATCTAATACTGACATATCTAATATTGATTAACAATATAAACATTAGATGAACATTTTAAAAGAATCATAAGTTTAACTCATTTAAATAAATTATCTTAAGGTGAAATACTAAAATTACTCAAATTAAAAGCTTTACAGAAATATAAAAGTAAAAAAACTAGCACATAAAAATTACAAAAGCACATAAAAATTACTAAAGCACATAAAAATGACTAACTTTAAAATGAAAACTGAATTATAAAATAGATTCATTAAGATTAATAAATTCTATAAAACCACATAATAATAGCAAAAGTACTATCAAAAAATACTAAACAATACTAAAATAACACTGACATTTAATGACCACAATGCATATTTTTCAATAGAAAATTAAATAAAAAAATTAAAAAAACAGTTCGATTCAATGTTATCTCTATTCTTCCCAGCAACTAGATTAGTAGACAGGATGATATAATGTTGAATAGCATGTGCTTCGATGCGGCGGCAGTCATGTGAGTAGCTGAGAGAGATGTCTACATCTGATGTACATCAAGGACAAAAGGTACACTGCATCTCAGTCTGGTGGGACCTGCCATTCCTCAAGGTTTTGTTCGAGAGACATCCCTGAGCTTTCTTTCTTTGGGGTCACAAGAGCCTCAGGAGAGAAAGGACATCCCACACTGCTCAGCAGTCGAGCATATATTTCACCCCACTGACTTCATATCTGGATTCTCACTCAAGCAGTTTCTGAGATCTTCTGGGCCAATACAGTGTGTCACTTATAGAAAGTGACCAAGTCACCAAGTCAACTGAAGATTGCCAGTCAAGATTACGACAATAATCTCATCAAAAAGAGCGCTGAATGCACTGTGGAGATTTACAGCAAAGGCTTTTTCTTGTAATCGAGTTCCTCCCTTTCAGTTTTACCCTACAGGAATGCTATCAAATAAGGGACTCCAGCAACTGGCCAGTCTTGGAGATGTAATTTTGTGCTTGTATAACCATGGACCAGTGGATAGTGAAAGATTACGACAGCAACCCAGGGGGAAAATGCTGGTTCCTTGCCTTCCAGGATACTCACTTCATCGTGAAAGATTAGACAGCCGAGGGAAAAGCTGATAGGTTGTGTCAAACGCATCTCCACTGCTCTCTGCTGAGCGTTTTCCCACCTAAATTTATACGCGGTTCCTCTGCACAAACAAAACCGCTTTGCATTTGAGGCGCATTACGTGTTATGAACTCACAAGGCCTTTCATTTACATAATGTTCTTTTCCGATATAACTTGACCATGGGTTCAACAAAAGGATTTCTATCTGCATAGAATAGCATTACTTACTCGAGCAGGTGCAAATCCTAAATTCAAAGCACATTCAGGACGGTGAACACTAGCCGGAGTCTAGGAGACAGAGGTCAGCAAATGTCCCAGCTGGTTACACACTTCACATTTAATTACTGGACATTTAAACCATACCTGCTCAATTACTGTACATCTGTTTGGGCTCAGGAACCGAGCACAAGTGACCACTGCTCCCACAATGTTAAAAGAGTCAAAAGAATCTGTGCTTTACAGCATACCAAAGGAATCTCTGACGCTTTTATTCTGTTTGTCAGCCTGGCGATGCTGCTTTACAGACGCAGTACAGTTGGGAAAAACTTGAGATCATGGCCACAGTCCTTACTCAAGTAAATGTTTTCAACACCAGTGAACAGCAAGGCCTTTGCTGGCGTCATCTGTCATGCAGAATACTGCAAAATACAATCAAGGTCAGCATCCTCATCTGCCAAAAAAGGAGGCAATATTGCTTCCAATCAGATTGGAAAGCTTAACAACTGTGGATTGAATCACACACTGCATCCTACAGGAAAGAAAAAGCACAAATGAGATTCTTTGATGGATTTTTTCCTAGAACCGAAATAATTTTAAATAGAGAGTAAGTGGAGGCTTTTGAGCTGAATTATGTGAGCTTTGCTATCTACATTAGTAGTTCTCAACCAAGGGGCTTCAGAGTGACTTCAAATAATAAATTATTTATTATTATTAAAATAACCAAACTGTAATATATATGTGTGCGTGTTTCTATGTGCAGAATTTACTACTTCTGAATGAATATATGAAAGTCCATCTTATTTCACATCATTGAAAGAGACTTTATTTCTAATGATGGATGGTTTATTGATCAGAATCAGTAGTTTTTTAGTACTGATGTCATGCAAAGAGCGAAATACGCTTTGATGTAGGTTTGCATATGACCCTATAATGCGCTCTGGGAGTGCTCTGGCCTAATAGAGGAGATTTACATTGCATTTAAATGTATGTCTGTGTGCCTGTATGTGTTTGTGTTTAGTGGGAGTGTGGGGAGGGACACATCTCAGCTTTAAATAAATCTAATTAGATTTCTCTCTGGCATTTGTCTATTGAGTGTCGAGGCTTTTTTAAGCCACTGCCTCCCTCTCCTGATCTAATGAGGAGTTAGTTCCTGAGTCAACTGCAAAACATTGGATGGATTGAATCATCTATACGATTAGCCTCAAGTGAAATTCTGTAAATTATTGTTCGTCATAGTTACTGCTTAGTCAAAGTGTTCACAGTTTCAGGCTTCAGTCTTTTTCCAAGGACAAAGACATTTTTTTTTTTTACAGAATTAGTCTGTTTTCATTCATTGTGCATTATTCTGAAACCACTAACAAAAGTTTTTCTTGTTTAAAGTGTAAATCGAACAAAACTCAACATTTAAAATTAAGTGGCATTTACGCTTCCATTTCGGAAACAAAATGATGTTGATTCTATTTATTTATTTCTTTTGGAGGGGAGGAATAAACTTTTACATATTGTGACATTTTGCTTATCAAGTAAACCTATCTTCTTGTACATATTTTGCTGTATATTTTTTGTTTTTCTTTACTGGGAAATAAGACAAAAATACTATTTTTAAGCCAGATTCTATGCCATATAGTTCCAATTGAGTAGTGGCTCTTCATGTAATATGATGATCCACTCTGTGTGGCACTTACATCGATCCTGAGAAATGTCAAGTCTGTGAGGATGCAGTGAGAGAAGTAAGGAGTATTAGAAGATCAGCTGACATTTTGCTAATGGAACATACAAGCCACTTTGCACAAAGTGCACTTCTTCGAGAACAAAACAAGTGGATTCTTGTCAGCTTTAGACACTTCACTCAAGACTACTCACTCATTATGCATTATGAAGAGTAGTAAGTTATTAGTATTCATGCCAGTCACCTTACAGCCATCTGTGCCTAGAGCCTAGAGCAGATAAGAACATTCCCCGGCACAATACAGATAAAGAAGTGTCTCCTGTCCCCGTCCCCGCTTATCAATAAAATTACAATGTACGTCCTGTGACTGTGTGAGCAAATTAGATTTTAAGAAAGTGTCATTTTTCAATGCTGCTGAGATACTGTTTTATTACAGGACAGTCACCCTTAAAATTATTAATTAACTGGCATTTCAGGTTCTTTACATACAAGTCAACATGAAATTTACTTTAAACTTTCTTACTGCATGTTAACAGTCTAATTATAAACAATAAGTTTTATATTCAAGAACAAAATTTAACATCAAAATTTAGTGATGTGTATGCTTTCATTTTAGAAAAACAAAAACACTGCTAATGGCGTTAAAAAAAAAAAAGCAGTTTAAAATATATATTTTCTTAAAGCAAGACATTTACGAAATTATGACATTTTCTTGGTTCTATGTGCATTTAGATACTTTTAACTGGAAAACAGGACAAAAATAAAAAAATGTCCCATTCATTTTTCATTCATTATTCTCCTTCATTCAATATTCTGCTTCACTCAGAAATATGTCAGATTAGTAAAGCAACAATGCTGTTTTATGTTGAATTTTAATGTGCACGTGCAGGACCATGCCACATCGGTTTTCATTATAAAAAAAAAAAAAAAACACTGGAGATGACAGCAAATGTTTATCTTAGGCAACTATTTTAATAGTTGGCGACATCAGGCATCAAAACAAGAATCCATTTTGACTAATATTCATAAGTACTGACTCAAGAAAATCTTCAAATGATGCCAACAAGGGCCTGTTATAAGAAAACATGCCTCCAAATAATGTTGCAAACACTGCATCTTACTGACTCGAGATCAGCCCAAATGCTCTGCTGTGGTTCATTAATGGTTTTAGGACATTAAACTAAATCAATGGCTAAGAACAAGCTCAATTTCAGCACACAACAGCATGCCATGAACCCATGTGTGGCTGCTGCAACAGTTTTATGCCTTCACCTGACCTGGGAGTGGGACCTTTGTTATATTATAAAGAGATTGATTTTATTAATGCATTCTGCTTGTGCATCTCATTAACGTTCCATTAAAGTTTATTTATTTGACAATAAAAACCACTTTGCAATCGAAATTTTTTTGCAGGGTTCCGTCTTCACCTGTATTTTTGTTCTACCCGATTGCATTTTTATTCTTTTTAAGCTTGCATATTAAAGGTGAAGTGTCTAATTTTTCAGTATTAAAACACCTCCTATTCCAGCTTAATGAGCAGAGAAAACTATAAACACAATTTGTAGGCTAATTTCACAGTAGTCTGTAAACACTGGGGCTCTAACATTGATAGCATTGGGTGGTCCACAGAAACATATTCTCGTGCTGTACAATCAGGACTTGTTATTAATCATGTCATGTCTCAATAGCATTTGCGTAAGTGTTATTAGAGTTACACAACATGGTGTCCAAGACGAGTGCAACATGAGGAACATAAACAAATCCATATGCATTTCTGAAAATGTCACCATATCACTAATATGTTTACTATACGTGCTGCATTCGTCTTCTAACTTACTTCTCGATCCATCAGTCAAATCTTCTGCACAGTCGAGCTCTGATGGTTTGATGATAAACGACAAAACCTCACCAGTTACTCAGGAACAGCTGCTACAAGGCCAGTCCGACTCACGAATAAATCATTCAATCTTTGCGAGCCGGTTCACCGAAAAGAATCACTCAAAAGAGTGATTCATATTTTTAAATTCGGAAACTATATATTAATTTACTACTGTATTTTCTGTCATAATTGCGACAATCAACCGTTAAAATTTAAAATTTTAACCCAACTGGTTGCCTTATTATAGAAATAACCCATTAAATGTTAAGCATCACCTAACAAAGCCATCCAGTACAATAAACATCCTGATTTAGAGTGTAGGAAAATATAAACTTTTTTTTTTTCGTGTTTTTTTATTTTTTTATTTTTATAAATTTATTGCCTTAATGGTTTGATGTTTTGTACAGTGTAATAAAAAAATAAAGAAATCGGAAAAAAAAAAAAAGATTCAGGATAAGCGCTCCGAAGCCCTGATCTGAATCAAAAGATTCGCGAACCAATCAACAGTCACGGGTGAGTTTGAATCAATCGGAGCGGTTCCAGCGTAAATGACTCACTCTCGCTCAGCTTTTTGTGCCTTCAGCCATATTTACACGACTACTAGCTTAGCTCGATTTATATGAGATTAACTGAAATAAGCGAAAAAGTATTATGTTTATTAACAAAATATCCATATTTTCCATTCTGAAGATAGTTTTCCACGTCGAAGACATCCAACACAAATGTAGCCTACTAAGGTGAGCTAGTGAAAACACTCATTAATCTCTTAACAGTTTTTATGCAGTTTGTAAGTTCAGAGTAGCCTAATGCATGTCGAAGTGCTAGAAATATAAAAATAAAATAAAAGTGAGCCCTGCCTGTAGACCACAAAGTTATACCAACAGGGTAAATATATTTACACTTTAGTATTTTTCCCCAAATAATGGTCCATCACATGAAAGGCATCGCTCGCTATTTGTTTGCTTGGTGTGAATGAATACCCATTTGAATTCGTATTTAGTGAAATCAGTTGTTCGTGAATATCCTGTTGTGTTTTTTCATCTGAATGCATTACAAAGCTGGCTTTCGTTAGGGTGTTTGTACAAATTTCAAGTCTTTGAATTTTGTTGCAATTTCAAGTCAACAGCATTAGCTTGCTGTAGTTATGATTAGAACAATGTTTGTGAACTTGTAAAGTTTTGCAGGCCAAATGTTTCAAAATAAAGCAAATGTAGTTGAATGCAGTTCTGCTAATAAAATGTAATTTAGATTTGTCCATTTGCAGGGTCAATGATTTGGTGGCTACAAATGTGTTATTATATTTATACAGATAAGAAATTGAAGGCCAAATCATCTGTAGCCCATACTGTAGTTAAGAGTACTCTACATTCAAGACAATGTAGAAATTGCACCCAAAGCCACTAGACTTGAGCTCTGGCTTTTGTACTTGAAGGGGTCAAGGGAATGCCTTATGTAGGGCCTAATTTGTGCATCTGAAGTGAGCTTTGTTTTGTTTTTTTCACTTCGAGGTGAGGTATTTCTGCGCAGAAATATTGAGGGGAGGCACAGTCATTTTAACTGACAGTAAAATGCCACCACATGGGCAATGCACCTGAGAACGGGTGATTTATTGCTCCATTCTGCTAAAGCCTGCACTGCCTTTAATTAGAAAATACTGAGGAGGCAGCCGAGTGCTTAAACATCACTTAGATCTCCAACCGCCGTTGATGTGCACTGCAGCATCTTCTCTAATATGTGAAAATAAAGATGTAACGTCAGCCTCCAGCATAAATTTCCATGTGTTAATCAGTCAGGCTCCTGGTGAGTGAACAGCACCTCTCATTCATGGAGGAGAAATCACGTGAAGGTGTCATAATCAATGAGCCATGCTGTTTGCAGGTTTATCTTCTTCCACCTCATCCGCAGTTTGTGCCTCTGAACTACAAATATCCTCAAAGCAATATAGAAACCATTTTAGAATGAAAGCAGAATGGGTTACAAACAGTGTTGTGTGACATATATATGTGTGCATTCAGGCCTCAGAGAGAGTTTCGTTGTAAATAAAGTCAACATAAAATATTGAAAAGGAAGAAATAAAAATGTCCATGTGGAATAATGCAAGAACTGAAAAATAATTTATTTATTTTTCTATGGGAAACAAACTAAAGCTAAAAAAAAAACCAGAAACAAACTGTTCATTAACTAAAGTCATTAAGTTCGTTCTAACGCAGTTAATTTAATGAAAGACTGTGTTTCTCTGCTGCATATAATAATATTAAGGTCTAATTTGTAATAATATAATGAAACAACAAAACAGCATTGCTAGTAATTGTTCAGTAAGGTTATATAGTATTACATTTGCCCTGATAAATTACTTTTTCCTGAGCCGTTGTAATGCATCACTATTAGGTTTCATTTCTCCAGTGTATACATATATACATAATGGAATTTGTTTATGTATCATGATAGGGAATTGTACATGTAAAGAAATCTGTACTATTTAGCAACTATATATTATTTACATATCTGAGTGTGTATTATGCAAATGCTTGCAGAACATTTCATGGAAAAAGTGCAAAATAAATGAATCCATGAATAAATATTTCAGAGGCGTCACATGAAACGTCTGTGGCACAGAGACATGGCTCAGATATAATCAAAACATGTAATTTACATGATGCGCAGGCATTCTGTATCATCTTACATATGATGTTTTATTTATGCCAACAGCCATAAGATATATATGAGGAGAGTGAAATTGTTGCATAACATTTGTTTACTGTCAGATTAAGTAAATAAAGATATTCTCCAATGAATCTGGACCTGCATGATGCATTGTGTGTATGACAGTTTATTGAGTTTGTGTATACAGTACAGTGGGTGAGGTAAAAGTGAGCTTTGTATCAGTATAAAAGTCTATGCTGGCTAAAGCGTACATGTTTAAATTCTCAAATAAATCTAGATGGCTTTAGTGGGATTATTTGATTTTGTCTTGCAATGCTACTGTTATATTTAGCTTCCTCAGGAAAGAAATACTTTGAGGTCACACGTATTTGCACATCCTCATAAAACTGACTTACTTTACCCAATAAAAGTGAAGCATTTTTGTGATTGTAGTTAATACACCAAGAAGAAGAAAAACTTTCAGCGCAGACCGCTTTAAAAGACTTGTTTCTTTTCGTGATTGAATGGGGAATTGAGTTAGGGAATTGAACCCAAGGCTGAAATTGTTCTTTGATCAAAGAGGAATCTTATCCACTGGACCGGCTGCACTACAAATATTTGATTGATATAAACATAATTACTTAAACCATCGACCTCTGCTGGATGAAGACTAAAGCTGTGCAAATAACTAATTGTTATTCTCTGACCCAAATGCTTTAGAAATGTTCCTGCACAATTAGATTTAGCAGCTTTGCTTATTCATTAATGTTTTAAATGCATGTCCTGTCCAGTATGGTAAATGGTTTTTTTACATGCTTCAACCCAAGGGCATTGGTTTTTACATTGGACATTTTAAAGTCCAAGTACATATACAGACGCACCATGCTTTTGCATGCACAGTGAAACTGTCTGTTTCAGATGATGTTTAAATCTATAAATAATACACCAGACTGGAGTTTAATGGTTTTATTTAAAAACCCAGGTTCCCGTACAGCTCTTGCTTATTTTTATATACAGTAATATTAGAAAATGTTACACATACAGTTTGATTAAAAATGATTTTAAATGATATAAATATAAATATAAACTGTTGAAAACATAAGTGCAGTTTAGTAGTTTTCAGTAGCCTCTTAAAGGAGTAGTTCACAAAAAAATGAAAATGTTCTAACCCTCAAGCCATCCAAGATGTAGACGAGTTTGTTTCTTCATCAGAAGAGATCTGGAGAAATGTAGCATTACATCACTTGCTCAGCAATGGATCCTCTGCAGTGAATGGGTGCCGTCAGAATGAGAGTCCAAACAGCTGATAAAAACATCACAATAATCCAGAAGTAATCCACACCACTCCAGTCCATCAATTAACATCTTGTGAAGTGAAAAGCTGCATGTATAATTTTAGCTTCAAACTGTTACTAATTCTATATAAATAATATTGCTTTCTCTAGTGAAAAAAGTCATTTGGTCTGAATCAGGAGAGAAATATGCACAGATTAAGCTCTGTTTATAAGCAAAATCAGTCCAAAACAGTTCTAAATTAATATATTGATGGATTTTGATGTGAGAGGACAACAGGGGTTGGAGGAAGTGTTATTATGGACAGAGCACTTTTCAGGTATTTTGGCCTGAAGCAATGCTTTAAAGTTAAAATGTCTTAATGATGGATTTGTTTCTACAAACAAGCAGATTTTCATTTCACAAGATGTTAATCGATGAGTCGCATGGATCTCTCTTGCGATTATTGTGATGTTTTTATCAGCTGTTTGGACTCTCATTCTGACGGCACCCATTCACTGCTGATGATCCATTGGTGAGCAAGTGATGGATCGCTACATTTCTCCAAATCTGTTCAGATGAAGAAACAAGCCCCTCTACATTTTAGATGGTCTGAGGATGAGTAACTTCTCTGCCATTTTTGGTAGAGCTATTTGGTAGGTACAGTACATTCAAAAACACTGAAAGTTTCATCCAATCCACTACTCTCTCGATTATACTATTTATTTCCATGCAACTCTTTTCACCCACTGAAGTGAATCAAAGTAGCCTGCTAAAACACGTAAAAGCTTTTAATTTAATTACAGTTCACAGTAAATGTTAATGTCACAGGCGTTCATTTGAGAATATTTGTGGTAGTGCAGGTCAGTTTTTTTGCATTTGTGCACAAGAGTTCGGCATCAGACGATCATTTACAGCAAATTACAGAGCAGATGGAATAAGGTGGCAAAAGTCTAAGGTAGCTGGTTGCTATGGCTCCAGTATTTTGAGTTGTTTAGTACTTCTGAAGCAGAATGCAAAACAACTCTGACGACTCTTTAGCGAACCACATGAGACTTAGACATCATTTAGCATACACAAGCCATCCCAGCCACCTTCACAAGTGGCTCGGCAGCCTTAAGAACAGAGTTTCCCTCCAAAATAAACACCCATTAAATGTCAGTTGGGTTTATTCCTATTAGCTGCCTCAGTGGTAGGCCAACACTGGCACTGTAGATGTTTGTGCCCGTGGCGGTTTATATTCGAGGTCTGCAGTGGAGATTTCTCTTTTAGATCTCTGTTTCGATTCATCTCTATTAAAACTGTGCTTTGATGTACTCTAAGAAATCTTACAGTCTCAATGATCTTAGCCGAGCTACTAAACGACCATTTGTCATATTCAGAGAATCAATTTGAATTACAGCTCCGTGGCATTCACAGAAATATGTGATGCCACGTTGAAAGAGAGGCCTAGAGACCAGGACTTTGATTGAGTGGCGTGACACTGAAGGCACCATTAGCTCTGAGTGAACCAAATGAGCAAGCGTGTGTGGAGCAAATGCAGCTCTAGACTAATGATGATGAGCTTTTTTCAAGGGCACAATGTGACTTGGAATTAAATGTTGAGAAACAACAGACTGGGCAGCCGTGGAGACATTAGGTTTAGTGCAAAGAAAGCACAAGATGTGACTTCGTTTCTATTGAAACTTGCTACTGTTAACTTATGGAGAACGGTTTTTATTTTAGCATTCAAATGAATCTTTCATGCCCTCTTTCTGTTGCGAAGGTTATTATCTAGATTCATTATATTAGACAGAATAACGGTTAGGAAAGAGCTAAGTGAGAGTTGGCCTCGTAGGAAAAAGGGAAGAGAGAAAAATGGGAAACAGAGAGATAAAATAGCAGGGGAGAGGGTTTTGCACGAGTTCTTTTCACAATCGTGATTTTTATCATTGCGATTTCTCAGCCAATGGGATATCTACGGCTGGTTTAGACACCCCATGGTGCTGTATAGAAAGATTAAAAATAACAACAGGCCCTCTGTATTTCACACATGACATGCACACAGTGGCAGACTTCACAGTGGTCACAGCTGTTTTGATGGATGGTCTCCTTATCCTGTTGAAAAGAGCCAACCAGCTCTTCCCCATCACTTATACTGTATAATTGTATATCTGAGGCATAAAAAGTGTGACCTAACAAAAAATGTCTACATGCACAAAAGTTGAGCTATTTGTGTTAAAGCACTAATTCTGTTAAAAATGTTTATTACTTGATCTGTAAAGCAATGTTCATGGCGAGGTTGAATGGACTGTATCATGGGAAAGATGCTAAGCACACATTGAGTTGAACTGAAAGGAGCTACATTTACACATATAAAGTTAGTAGACAATGAAGGCTGTATCAAAAAGTAGACACCTTAAGCAATTTTATTTTGATCCAAAAACTAGAAACAATGTACATTGCAGAGAATGCACTGTATAACGTACTGCAACAAGTGTGAAAAAAATACACTACTGTTTGTAACTTTTGGATAAATAAGATATTTATTTAAAAATATATTCAGCAAGGAAGCATTAAATCTTTTGAACCTTCTATTCATCAAAGAATCCTGAAAAAATGTATGCACGGTTACCACAAAAAAAGGTAACAATTATATATTTATGATAATAGGAAGTTACTGGAAAATCAGCGTATTAGAATGATTTCTGAAGGATCATGTGACACTGAAGACTGGAGTAATGATGCTGAAAATTCAGCTTTGATCACAGGAATAAATTGCATTTTAAAATATTTTCAAATAGAAAGTGGTTATTTAAATGTTTAATAATATTTCACAATATTACCCTTTATTTTTGATCAAATAAATGCATGTATATGAGTTTATGAACTTTTGAGTGGTAATCCAGGATAGAGCATGGGGCCAGAGAAATGATAATTTATAAATAAATATATTGTTTTTAATAAATATAGTGTAATACATAATATAGTGTAATTTAATATTTCACTCAACACAGAAAACTATTTAAAAAAATAGTAATCTAATTAAAAACCTAATATTTCACCCAGCAGTTGTGTGTGCCATGTATATTTATGGTGATTGAAGTATTGTGTCATTCCTCTTGTAGCCTGACTCAGGTCTCCTGTGTGTTTCAAATGCAGAGTGCTGTTTATCTGACACATGGAGCACTTGCATACTTTATGTAGTGTGTCACATCTCACTGTCTCTTACTGTATGTAGACAGGTGTCTGTGCAGACAGTAGGGCAGCTCACTAGGCTCAAGGTTTAGACATATGTAGAGGGGACTGATTTTTAAAAATCAAGAGGATTCATTTAGAGGTTTCATCTTTGCATATCATGTCAGTTGCAACATAACACTCATCTGTAATACTGTACTTCCTACTATAAAAATGATAAAAAGCGACATCTAAGCCTTCTAGCCTTCCAATCCATTTCGCCTTCTCAATCCTCCTCACAGTCTGTGGCTGTTGAAGCATCCAAAGAGCACAATGGCATGGTGAATATCTACAGGCGACATTGTGCAAACAGCTGAATCATGCAGAATGCCGTGCTTTGAATTTACAGTGTGCCGAGGGCTTCCAGTGGCTTTGCCTTGAGCTGCAAAAGCTAGTAATTTACTGGAGTCTTCGCCACTGTAAGACCTCTTTCCCACTGCCGTGATGACACTGTGCTGACTCTGTTTTACCGTAGGACAGTGCTTGTTCTCCACGGGGCAGTTTTGGTTGTGCAGGACTGCAGCTGGTCACATGGGTGGTCAACTGACAGATGCAGTGCATGGCTTGAAGAGATGGCCAGCCCTTAGCACAAATTAGCCAGTCTAGTCTCATGGCAGGCGACGTATAAGACGATCCGTCGCTTGTTCATTAGTGGAGTAATTAACTGGGGCTCCTCCCTGGCACATGCACAGCAGCAGCTGTATGGACAGCCCCCCTCCACTCTCATTTGTTTAGCATTAGATGGATCGTGAAATCAACACGTAATGGTACTGGCGAAGGAGCAAATGCCAGTGTAGTGCAAGATTCGATCTTCTTGCAGAATGCGATGGCGTTTGGACCTGAAAGGGTAGCTGTTTGTAATGCCTAATCAGAAATATCATCAGCACTTTCTGTCTGCTTATGTAAATACTGTCATAATTAGTCAGTACCAAACAATATTTAAAGGGTGTTAAAAAAAACAAAAAAAACTGTTAAACGGGATATAATGGCAGCTAGAGATTAGCTGTTCTCTCAAGTTCCCCAAACCCTTTTAAAACCAGAAAGCCAGACCAGCCTAGGAGACCAGTTTGGGCTGGTTTATACTGTTGTTTGTTGTTGTTGTAGCAGGAATAGCATGTTTATATTTTTGCCATATAGTATATATTGTATGGATAATATATTATTGTTATTGCTATTATTATTATACTATAATGTGTTTTTGATGTTTCATTGACTATTGTTGTGCTAATAATAATAATAATAACAACAACAACAATAAAAATAATAATAATATTCTTTTTATTTTTAGCATATATAATATAATGCTCTTTTGTAGATTTTGATTGCTTCCATTGTCCTCATTTGTAAGTTGCTTTGGATAAAAGCATCTGCTAAATGACTAAATGTAAATGTAAATAATATAATATAATGTAATATGATATGATATCATATTCAATGAAAACATTAAAGCAACAGTGCTTGTGCAAACTGTATGTGTGTGCATCTGTAAGGGAGAGAGAGCGGGAGAAATAGAGTATGTGCTTTATGTACATAATGATGCAAAACATGGAAATGATCTGTAATTTTTATCCTATTGTTTAAGACCTTTGAAGTAACAGAAATCATTTGGCGAAGTGATATGGACATGTAATGTGGTCAAGAGCTGCCTGGAACTACGTTCGCTGTGCGTCTCCCTGAAAATAATTGCACACCTTACAACGTTTGTCAGCCAATCAGATTCAAGCATTCGACGGCCCTGTTGTATAAGAAGCAATATACAGTGGATATGTTAGCTTAGTATGCTAAATGATAACATGCTTACCGTAGGAAATGAATGATAGAATGCGATTAGCAATAGCATGCTAACTGAAAAATAAGAAAGATAAATATCTGACCATGTGTTGCTTCAGTAATATGTCTCATATATGATCTTGGTGTATTTTCACTGTTAAGACTATGCTTATCATCAAGTGAGGTTGTCGGTTTTCCGATCAGGCATGAATAGAGTACCCAAAAAGTTCAACCAATGGTATCGCTTTGGGGTCCTGCGGGGGTCCTGAATCTCGCACGGCAGCAACGGAAGGGTGAATTTTTCTGTGTTCAGCTCCGGCGAGGAAAAAGTAGAGCAGCGCTAGAGGTGATAAATCATTCCCCATCTCTGAGTTTGTGCTTTGTTGTGCTTTTCCCTCTCAGCAGGGCCCATGATAATTAACTGTCCTCAGAGAGAGAAGCATATAAAAACAGGAAAATGAAAGTGATAAAATAAAACAATCCTGGCGTTCCGGCACAACAAGAGCTTTGGCCGAATGCTGGCAGGACGAGATATCGCTCTTCAGCATCATAGAACAAAGCCAATGGGAAATTCAGCCGGCCTGCAAGTTTATGAGCCATTAAGTGTTTTCATGCAGCTAAAGTAGTGCTGACTCAACCCGTATTAGGGAGACCTGAGCCATCTCATTCATTCATCACTCACCCTCAGGGCTTTCCAGGGCACATTCCAATTAAAAGCCCTGGGCTTAATGCTGGGAACAGCCGTATCGCTCCCCTCCCTATGTACTCTCTCTATCTGTATCATGTGTCTGAGTGTGCTGTCACACTGTACCGAACTCGCCTCCAGGAGCGTTCCAGCAAGAGTAATGTATTCCTGTGCTGTCGCCGACAGATTCAGAGTAAAAATCGCCAGTGTTAACGACTGGCTTGTTGCATCTAAATGTATGCCCAGTCACTCTGAAACAAATGAATCGGGGATATCAGCACCCTGGCCAGATGGTGCATCGTATTTGCGTCCGTATTTGTATTTGTGCTCTTTGCTTGAAGCTTTTTTTCCAAAGCTGCACACATGACACGCTGGATAAACACTCGGATATGTAAAGCCTGTGAACGGGACCCTGACTAAATAGAGTTATGACTAATAGCACACGGTCTTTCTCTCTTTAAGGGCTGAGATGGCGGTCAGAGTTATAATGCACAGGGCAAAGTCACATCCGTTGGGTCGTATACATGGCGGTCATGAAAAATGACTTTTCCTGGTTTTACCTGGCCTTTACGATTAGCATAACGACACGTGGCGTGAGTTATCGCCGGTTTGTTTTACGGCGAGTGGAGCGGCCCCGCCGTCAGAGCTTCTGCAGCTGAAACATTCCCATCCTATAATGAAGCCATTAAAAATGCTCGGCTGCTGCCAGATGGGTTGTCATTGAGCAGGACGGAGAGGGAAGCCTGCCCAGCTGAGACCTCGGCGCCGTGGTGGTTTAGAGGCTTCTATGAAAGCAATGCTAGGGAGATTAGAAACACCGGATCGGGGAAACCTGATGTATCTGGAAGCTCCTCTTTGCTCCATTTTCTTCATTAGTTCATTCATATGGGAGAGCACAGCAAGCTGCTTCTGGGCCAGCAGCAAGACATCACAAAATGCACATGGGAAACCCGCGCATGCTCCTAAATTATGGCGTTATATGTGTGCCTCAATCCTGAGCGAGTAATTGTAAGTTTTGAGCACAGAGAACTATATTTTGCAAGCACATTACATTATATTTTGAACAGAAATTAACAATCGCAAAAAAAAATTTCGTTTGAGCAAAGAAAAAACGATTCCGTGCTCAATAAATGTATTTGCTATTATCCATATTAACGTGCAATAATAACCCCTCTCACGCAGTTTACTCAGGTGCTCTCTCACAAACTTATTCTCTGCGCTCCTGTCAAGTCCCCCTCTCTCTCTCTCAACCTCTTAATTCTGTGCGCGCTCAACTCTTGACACACGCTCGCTCAACTTGCAACAGCGTTACAAGTGTGCCACAAAATCAACCAATCGGAAAATTAAAGGTCAATTGTGATTGGCTGTTGGTCTCCAATCAAATCGCTAGTAGAACCAAAGCCCGTCTTGTAGAACTATCCATAGATATCCATATCCATATATCCATATATAATCCTTTATTATATGATATCTATGGAACTATCTACAGCATCCCGGAAGCTTACTGAAAAAAAGAAAATCGAAAAAAAATAACTGACTACAGCGAGACTAATGGATTAAAACACATTTTGGTAAGTGTTTTTTTTTATTATTAACTTAAAAGTGCCTTGTTAGTTTTGTGTATTATAATGCTGTTGTGTTGTTTAACTTACAATATTATATCTCCTATTGTGACTAAAGTTAGTTTGACTTATCCTTTTCAAGCATTCTAACGCTAGCACAGCCGCAGACAATGTCATCAAATGTGGAAAATGTGATTCCATTCAGTCTTGAGTAAGATTAGAAATATAAATTAATATTTTTCTTCAACAATGTTGCATTAAATCAAAGATTACAATACAAAAAGGGACTTTTATTAAATTGATTTGTGACAGTAAAGATATTTACACTTATTACAAAGTACTTATATTTCAAATACATGCTGTTCTTTAACTGAGAACCATTATACCAATAATAAAACCATTATTAATAATTGATCACAAATAATAACTGATAATTAAGCAGCAAATTAGACAGCATTAGAATGATTTCTGAAGGAACACTGAAGACTGGAGTAATGAAACAACACAACAGCATTATAATACACAAAACTAACAAGGCACTTAATAATAAAAAAAAAAACACTTACCAAAATGTGTTTTAATCCATTAGTCTCGCTGTAGTCAGTTATTTTTTTTCGATTTTCTTTTTTTCAGTAAGCTTCCGGGATGCTGTAGATAGTTCCATAGATATCATATAATAAAGGATTATATATGGATATATGGATATGGATATCTATGGATAGTTCTACAAGACGGGCTTTGGTTCTACTAGCGATTTGATTGGAGACCAACAGCCAATCACAATTGACCTTTAATTTTCCGATTGGTTGATTTTGTGGCACACTTGTAACGCTGTTGCAAGTTGAGCGAGTGTGTGTGTCAAGAGTTGAGCGCGCACAGAATTAAGAGGTTGAGAGAGAGAGAGGGGGACTTGACAGGAGCGCAGAAAATAAGTTTGTGAGAGAGCACCTGAGTAAACTGCGTGAGATTGGTTATTATTGCACGTTAATATGGATAATAGCAAATACATTTATTGAGCACGGAATCGTTTTTTCTTTGCTCAAACGAAATTTTTTTTTGCGATTGTTAATTTCTGTTCAAAATATAATGTAATGTGCTTGCAAAATATAGTTCTCTGTGCTCAAAACTTACAATTACTCGCTCAGGATTGAGGCACACATATAACGCCATACTAAATGGGCATAGACAGGCTTTTGTCTTTCTGTTTTTTAATATTATTGTGATATGTGTGAGAAGACAAGGGTTTTATTGGTCATTTGGAAAAAAGAGCTTTATGTACTAGGTATTTCATTCACTTCCAGGCATACGCATACAAATGCTGCAAACGGGAAACACAAACTCATCTTGCATTTCGCTGCATTGCAAAGTTCAAGTTTGGTGAACTTTGAGCTTCAGATTCATATCAGATTGATACATCTCAACGTGACCCTTTATAGCTGAATGAAATGAACACAATCTTTAAAGTTGCAGGTTTGCAACATTGGTAGATTGTTTACATGAATATTTTATTTTTATCTTAAATTGAGTAAATGAATGTATAGGCATAATGTATTACCAAAGAAAATTCTAACTCTGTGATTAACCAATCAAAAGAGAGGTCATTTACATATAGACTTACAGGTACAATATTAAAATAACCTGAATAAAGTGATAATGTGTATGGATAGAGATTCATTTGTACATCATGTGTATCACAATATGTGGCACTTTATAAAGTTAACACATCAGAGCAATAAAATAAATGAATTAATGAGAAGAAAGCATGGATGTGTGTGATATTAAAAAGTTATTAAGATCGATAAGTAATAAAGATTTTGCTATATCATGTACGGTATATCACAATATAAATATATTCATGGGACAAGTTATTAACATCGTGTATATCACAAAATGTAAATATATTTGAAGGACTGCTTAAAGTTATCAGCACGTTGGAGAAATAAAAGAGCATGCATGAATGAGAAAATAAAGCGCAGTATGTGCATGATATTGAAATGAATTTCTGAGTGCAATAAGCCGTGAAAATAACTCATTGCGATGCTTGTACTGCAGTGCACGCAAACAAAAGTCCATTTCTCAGACAACATGTGATTATGAATTCAGTTTTCTTGGCTTATTGTGATTGAATGGTCAGACACACAAAATTATGTCAGAAATGTCATTTAAGTGCTTGTGAACAGTTGGGAAAAATTGCGAATGTATATCAATATATTGGATCCATGCATTATGTCTGAAAGTGACAGGAGCCTACATATCGTTATCATGAAATAAAATTACTCTTATTGTGTAAACCCTACAACTATTGTCAATTTACTCTCGCTCATGTCATTCCATGTTTTCATGTTTTCTTCATGTCTTCTGTGGAACACAAAAGAATATATCTTGAAAAAAATGTCTCGGTGTTTGAAACAATTAAAGTCAGTGGGGTTCACAGCAGTTTTGGGTGAACTATGCCTTTAATTCTGAGGATCTGAGAGAGTGAAAAACTATCATGTAAAACTAAATGACTGTTTCTTGCGTTTAAATTGGCTACAGAACTGTAGAAATCATCCCTTTGAGAAATGAAAAGCGAACTCAGACCTACATTCCTGCATTAAGTCAAGAAGACAAGCAGAACAGTTGGTTAGGACATATGTGGTGTATCTCCTGAGATGCTGGGAAACTCGCCTTAATAAATGTCAGTTAAATGTCAACCGTTTGACCAGACTTCACCAGCTATTATCGAGTGAGCTCTACTTTGTACCAAATCACTGCGCAGCCATTAGCGGCGCCATTAGTAACGCTTGAATGGCCCACTGTAAAATGAAAATAATGGAGTGCTGTAACCTGTTAGTAAAAAATCAATTTTATATTTAATTTGCGATCTCAAATCAAGGCTGGTTAGTGAAGTCAAATGAGGAATGGAAAGATTTAAGGGGTTCATATCAAAAATGTCTCAATAGATCCCCAGTTTCAGATTTTAATGCACAGATGAATTGGAAGCGACCTGTAAACAGCTCTGAATGTGTCTATGATGGTTCTCTTCTGAGTTTACTACGCTGACTCTTTTCTGACTGAATGCCAGTCGAGACTTTCACTTTCCTTTATTTATCTCCATTTGTGGCCTAAATCTCCCATTCAGCATTGTATTAACACATATTTATACATGTAAAGCAAGGTGTAAATCCCACAAATCCAAAGGTCTGTGAACTTCAAATCTCAAGCAATTCCCATTCTGGCACGGAGCAGAAAAATCAGCACTTTTGTACGACTCCGATAGAGGGATTCTGCCACTATCGCATTCTGATACATTATCCTGGCCTGAGCTTGAGGGAGAAACAGTAATTTCATCTGGATTAGAGGTACTACATTTAGCACCTTGTACTGAGCTTGTTTGATTGTAGCACTCGGAGACTAAAGCTACGCTCTGTTCCCGTTGTTTCTCACCCGACGGCTGGTATGCAAGGTTAAACAAGGCCGCTTAGTCCCAGTAAATGGAGCTGCACTAAGGTGTCTACAGCAGTGATCTTCTCTTTGTGTCAGATCTGCTCTGACCTTTTGACTCGTGAACGTTCCAGTGAAGCGTGCTGATTGGACGATGACTGCGGGAAAGCAAGTGAGCCCAGGATAAGCCGAGCTCTGCTACAAAGAAAGGAAAAAATAAAGCAGTGGAAACTAGAGCAAATGGTTCAGGTCTTCTGGGAGGGACAACCAGTACTTAACCTTCATTTAATTTGACCCCATCTGTGCAAAATCAGCGGTTTGTCTGCCTTCCCAAATACCTGTTTTTGTTAACTGTGGACTCATGAGGTCATCGCATGCAATGATATGCGATTTTTATAATGTTGCATTGTATCATCTAAAACTGGTTTAAAATGGGTTATTTTTTTAACGTTTTTTTTTCTATATTAATATTTTTTTCTATATTTTTAATTTTTTTTTGGTCAAATAAATGTCATACAGTACAAACGGTAATACTGTGAAATACTGTTAAAATTTAAAATAACTATTCTATTTTAATATATTTTAAAATGCAGTTTATTTCTGTAAAGGCAAAGCTGAATTTTCAGCAGCCATATTTAATAGGCTGATTTGCTACTCAGAAAGCATTTGTTAATTATCCTCAATGTTGAAAACAGTTGTGCTACTATTTACTTATTTATTTATTTATTTGTTTGTTTTGTGAAAACCGTGGTGCACTGTTTTATTTCTCTGATAATTGGATTTTGAATTTTCTTAGAAAGAAATTTCCAAAAAACAGCATATGTCTTGCCTTTATATATTTTATATGACTTTTTATGATCTTTAATCTTCTTTCTTTTCGCACAAATTGTGTTGCTCAATCCATATTCCATAAAAACAAAGTATAGTTTTTGATCTTCATTCACTCTGGGACTAGAAATAGGCACATTTTACATAAAGGGTGCCATTAGGTCCCCATCAAATTGTGTAATATATTATATATATATATATATACACACAGTTAATTTATTAACATTGCAGTATAAAATTACTCTTATTTTATGAACAAATCAAATAAGATGCCATATATTATTCTCCATTATTTCTGGATAGAAAAAATGTTTTTGAAGTGCTTTATAAGTGTGTGTGTGACACATGCTCTCAAAGCATGGATTAAAAAGGAATTCCTTTCAATTCCAAAGGTTTCCAGGTCTATTCACCGTGAGGAATAACACCTCAGTAGCCCAGAGTCATAATGAGAGACGTTCTTCAAGTCAAACCCTGGTCTAGATGTCCTATACACTGGAATGACAGCTACCGAATGAAGCTGTCACCGAAACCTCACACTTATGCCAGGACAAATTAAAAATGTGTGCCGGCTTCGCTCTCTTCCTGGAGCCCGTACAGGAGCGTTACGCAGAAGCATTGTGCAGCTGAAGGTTTCATAACCTAAAGTGCGTGTATATATGTGAGATAGAAAGAAAATGACGACAAGAGAGGGGAAGAAAAGAGATGGGACAGCGAGAGAGGGAGGGAGGGAGAGAGATGGGCCAGCAGAGCGACTGAATTAGCAACTTACTCGAGGCGCATTGTCAAAACTGCTGCATGAGGACATGACCTCCATCGCCACCAGAATCTGTGGCTGCCATGCTGGGCGGAGAGGGTAATTCCTCATGCACTGCCAGAGTACGGAGGCCTCCGAGCGCACATGCCACACGAAATCCAGCGCTGCTCCCCTTGAGACGGCTCTGAATGTATATAATTACACCCAGCGTTGAGCTTTGGCCAGTATCTATTGTGCACGGCCAGTGCGGTGCTGCGTCTGAGCCAGCAATCCCTGCTGTAGATATGCCTTTAAAATGCACATGCAGTGAATAACAAGCCTGGCTTTTGACAGAATGATTAATTACCTGCAAAGGTGCTGCAAAATCTTGCCATCGATGGAATGATTAATAAGCCGCGGCGTTCTGAATCCGACGGAAATGTACGAATTTGGCTCGATCTCGAAGCCAATTGTGCATCTTTTTGTTTTGAGCGTGACTGTATTTGGGGTTTATGAATATGTGTGGGGTGTTTATGTGAGTGAGTGAGTGACGGACGGAGAAAGAGAGAGAGAGCGAGCAGAGGTACATGTGTGTAAAGGGAGAAGAGAGTGGTTGTGTTGTGGAGGATTGCGGTGGGAAGAGTGAAAGAGCGCTAAATGAGACCACAGAGAGTCCAGAAAAAGACTTTGTATGAAAGCTCTTCTTACAAGGAACACCACCATTTAGAGATTAAAGACCCCCTGTGGAGAAAATCAGGTTTTTATTGTTGTTTACATGTCTGTCTGGTGTTTTTACTATGCTTTAACAAAGCATGTGCACATTCATCAGACAACACCATTGCTGAGCATTTTCTCTTTAAAACTGCAATGAATCAAAGACAGTCTCAGTAATGTGGTTTGAAACAACCAGTTTACATTTTCACAAACAGACAATCCTGTCAGTTTAAGGGGCAGGGCTTTTCATAACATTGGCAAAGCGTTTCTACCCAAGAATACTGGTTTTTAGACGGTTGCTCTCTAAGACTACGTCTACATTAATCCAGATACATTTGAAAACGTCTCCGTCTACATTAGCATTTTAGCATTAGCACAGTATTGCCATTGTGTAGCATTTACTACTTCAGTTAATCAGGTGAAAGAGGAGCATGTAGTCCAAGCTGGTGCATTTGAGTGGAGGTGGGGCTAATTTGCATATTCATAATTTTGTATATAGTAAATGAGGTAAGGGTGTAGAGTTCCATTCAAGTCGTTTTAAAGGGATACTCCACCCCAAAATGAAAATTTTGTCAATATTCACTTACCCCCATGTCGTTCCAAACCCGTAAGCTTCATTCGTCCTCGGAACACAATTTAAGATATTTTGGATGAAAACCGGGAGGCTTGTAACTGTCCCATTGACTGCATAGTAAATTATACTGTCAAGGTCCATAAAAGTATGAAAAGCATCGTCAAAATAGTCCATCTGCCATCAGTGGTTCAATCTGAATTTTTATGAAGCGACGAGAATACTTTTTGTATGCAAAGAAAATAAAAATAATGACATTTATTCAACAATTCGTCTCCTCTCTGTCTCTCTGTGCCAGCGTAGCGCCATTTTGGAAAGCATTCGATGGACGCAAAGAGCGTACGCCCTTATCTGTCATCAGTAACACATGGATGCGTATTGTGCGTTTATTTACGCTGATTTGAACGGAAACAGAGTATCCATGCGTTACTGATGACAGATAAGGGCGTACGCTCTTTGCGTCCATCGGATGCTTTCCAAAGTGGCGCTACGCTGAGACAGAAAGGAGACGAATTGTTGAATAAATGTCATTATTTTTATTTTCTTTGCATACAAAAAGTATTCTCGTCGTTTCATAAAATTCAGATTGAACCACTGATGGCAGATGGACTATTTTGACGATGCTTTTCATACTTTTATGGACCTTGACAGTGTAATTTACTATGCAGTCAATGGGACAGTCACAAGCCTCCCGGTTTTCATCCAAAAAATCTTAAATTGTGTTCTGAGGACAAACGAAGCTTTTACGGGGTTAAAACGACATGGGGGTAAGTGATTAATGTCAAAATTTTCATTTTGGGGTAGAGTATCCCTTTAAGGCATGAAGAAATTAATGAAGTTTACTAAGTAAACGTAAGTTAGAGAAGAACGAGACCATCTAATCTTTCAATCAACAGCCAGAGTATATAAACAGCTGCTTACCTCTCTTCAGCCTTCAGCATCCCTCCACCTCCCAAATCTCCACTTTGATCTTAGGTTCCTTGCCCTTTATAATCATCCTATATTAAGTCTCTGTGGGTGTATATTAGAGCTGGAGTTGAAGCTGCTTCATCGTGCCCCTCATCAGTGGACAGCAAGCCAAATAATTTTAAACATAATTTCCTAAAGATTATATGGGTAAACGAACTCGTTTATTTCCTTGAATTAACGAGTTCAAGTATGTAATTTTGATCATTATTAAAGATGAGTTTTAAGGGATAAAATGAGGGAGACTTGGATGAACATGCAGGATTATTGATGTTTTTTGCTTGACCTATGTGTTTTTATGGACAAATTCCAAATGATTTTTTTTCCTCGTCCTTGAAGGTCACCGCCAGAAGGAGATGCTATTCTTGACTCGATCCAAATGTAAATGAGCGAAATTGCTTCATGAAGAGCCCTGAGGTAATTTAAGCCTAATAAAGATCTTACCTAAGATTTTTTTTTTTTTTAAGTTATATTTGTCTTTTATTGTGATTGGACAGTAAAAGCATTGACAAGAAAGGAGAGAAGGGAATGTGATTTGGCCACCTGAGGTTTTAAAACCAAAAACTATAGGTTTATAGGCCCTTGACATAGGCGCACTAGAAAGTTTCTTCCTTAACTGCCGTACTCAGAAATTGTGTACGATAAAAATGTCTTTGTACTCATTTAAACTAGAATTGGAGTTGGGGCTTTAGATATTTACAACATTTTATGTTTATTTGATTTTACTAAATGCTACATGGAGAGAAATTGGGCAGGTTGAACATTTTTATTAAATGCTCAAATGTATTCTGTAATACATTTTCTCACATCAAAATAAAAAATTCACTTTAATTTAATTTAAAAGTCTTATCTCTTGCTGTTTTTTCACATCTAAGCTTTAATGCCTGATATATGAATATTTGATTATTACCTTTCCATGCCTTATAAATGTGCTTTCCACCTTTCATTACACAGACTCTCGTTCTATTTAGATATTACCAAGATTTAATGGCAGCCCAGTCCCAATTTACTTTATTGATTTAAAAAGGTTTTAGCCACCCAACTGAAGTCAGCACTAAAGCAAGTTCATTTGCATACTAATTAAAGTCCTTAATCAGACATTTTGGAAAAGATGGGGAATTCTCAATGCTGATCATTTCTGCTCCCTCAGATTTCTAACTCCCACTAAATTGCTGTGCATTTTACTCACTATTTATTTACACAATGTAGAGAGCTGTTAGCTTGAGAGAGGTCCACTCTTATGACAAATACACATGATGAATTTGATTATGCCACATCTAACTGAAAAATAAAGTGAGTTATACAGTCCCAGGTGGCGATCTAATTAAGTTATCAAGCACCTTTAGGGCATGTGGTCTGGTTGAGAGCCAACAGATGCATCTAGTCCAAATGATGACTGTTTGTTGCTTTCCAGGACATCAACAGGCTGCCAGTCTTGTGATGAAAACTGAATGGCATTATGGCTTATGTCTACTCTATATTGTGCATTTAAAGATCTTTTATGTAGTGATACTTGAAACAATGTTTTAACTTTAATTAAATAGCTCTGCATGTACCATAAAAGCATTATGTTACTTTTACTTAACGGTAAAGCAGTGCATTGTAACAATCATTTATGACTTTTTTTTTTTTTCATATATTCAATATTTTTATTTATTTATTTTTTTCATATATTCAGCGTTGTATATAGGGCTGGGTAAAATTATCCCTTTTCCCATTAATCTCAGTCTATTAGAGTAGAGATTCTTAAAATCCCTGGATCGATCTTTCACTTTCTCTTTTTTAATGACGCTGTGATGACATATAGGACTTCCCGTCCTGCAGATGTCACTGCGTTCTGATTTAACTCATCAACTACATTGTTTGGAGCATAATAATATACCAAGCTAAAACTTAAGCAGTGGTGCTTCTTTATTGGGTTGCAATTATAGAACGGGACCGCAGTACAATGATTCATGAACAAATGACTTGTTTGAGACGATTTTTTTAGTTATTTCTAAGTATAAAGCAATACCGGTGTAGCTGGATTCTGGAATTGCATTAAATCAAATGTTGAAACAAGAGCATGTGAATCAGAAATTAGAGCATGTGAATCTTTTTAATAAATTGCAGTCATACAATGGGAATGAGTAGTATGATTCATGAGCAAATGATACTTATAATCTGATTCTTTTTGGTGAAAAAGAGAATGTGAATCAGAAACAAGTGCATGTGAAATGTTATATTGACTTCCAATTATGCAACAAGACTGGAGTAATTCATTTCACAAATTACTCTTATGAGCCAATTTTTTAGTGAATCATATATTAGTGAATTTCGCAATCAAATCAGCAACATACAGTGTGACCACACTGTAAAAAAAATAAAAAGTTGAGTCAACTTAAAATTTTAAGGCAACCAGCTTCAGCAGATTTTTGAGTTCTCTCAACTTATTTTTGTAGGAGATTCTCAACTTTTTGTTGTATAAACTTAAAACCACAAGTTGAGAAAACTCAAAAATCTGCTGAAGCTGGTTGCCTTAATATTTTAAGTTGGCTCAACTTTTTTTTTTTTTTTTTACAGTGCAGTGTAGCCCAATTCAGGAATCAAATTAAATCAAATGGAATCAAAACAAGAACATCTGAATCAGAAATTAGAGCATACGAATCTTTTTATTAAATTGCAGTCGGAATGAGTAGTATGATTTATGAGTAAATGACTCTTATAAGCCGATTCTAGTTAAAAAAAAAATAAAAAAAATAAAAACAAGAGCATGTGAATCATAAAGGAGTGCATGTGAAATTTTGTATTGATTTGCAATTATACAACAAGACTGGAGTAGTTCAGTTGACGAGTGACTCTTATGAACCTTCTTCTCAAAACAATGGAGTAAAAACAAGAGCATGTCAGTCAGAAACAAGTGCATGTGAAACTTTTTATTGACTTGCAATAATACAAACAAGTGACTCTTATAAGCCAATTCTTTTTTAGTGAATTAGATTTTAGTGCATTTTACAATCAAATCAAATGGTGCTGAGATGAAAGCATGTGGATCAGATTCAGTTGAATTATGAAGCTTGTCTGTGTTCATCCAGGTATTTGTATAATGTCAGATTCATCTGGAGATATTGTTGCAGATATTTGGCCAATCATACTAGTTGCTTCATCTGAATGAGTTTTACTTCATTTTTGTTTTTTTGGGGTTTTTTTGCAGAATGTGAAAGTTGCCTTCAAATTCGGATTTACAATAGCCAGGTAAACAAGACGAACTTGCTCACACAGATTATTAACGTAAATGACTTGTTAACATGTGACTTTATTAACACCCATTGGTTTTCATGTAAACATTGAACAATATTGATTGTATGTTAACCTAACTAGTGTCCATGACACTGAATTGTTTAATAGGGCTGCACTACACGAATGCATTTGCCACAGTGCTCAGTGTCAGTCCTGCTCTATTATTTTGGAAATCACAGCTTCAGCCGTAGAGACTGTGAGATGCCAGTGTGAGTCTGAAAAACAACAAGCGAGCCGAGAGGAAAGGCCAGGCAGTACCTGCAAAAACCCCCTGACAGACATCCACGGAATCTGTCTCTGAAGGAAAAAATTCAAAATGCTGTTTTGTCTGTTTGTCTGGAGGCTTCATATGTTTTCATGCTCACAGTATGTCCTCAGACAGGCACTCCCTCACTTCAGCAAACAGACCGTCCACGAACATCTGCCATATTATGTTCAGACAGCCTTAAACTGGCAATGTAATGTTCAAAGCGTGACCAAAGACTCCTGAAGCTGCTACACGCTCATATTGTGTAAAACAAATTGTTGAAACATTCCTGAAATGAGCAAACAATCTTCATTTGTCTGTGTGTAGTTATCAGAACTGCAGGTGGGAAGATATGTTTTACCTGTTTCTGCGAGGCTTGCTTGATCAGTATTCAAGAAGTATATTCATTGGTAACTACAGGTTTCAAAGCCTTAGAAACAAAAGAGCAGCTCTTGCAAAGGTTGACTTTTCCAGAGGCTGTTCTTTGTTCCCAAACAAGATCCAAATAGAAAAAGTGAAAGCAATTTTTTATTCTCTTTCTTTAAAAAAAGACCTGTTCTAACAAACCTACATTTGGAAAAGAAGGACACTAAAGTGCTTACTTGCTTTGCTTTAAAAAAATTAAATATCACTCTTGTTTGGGCAAAATCAACTAGCCTCATGGTATTTTCTATAATTAACAAGATGAATCATAGCGTTCACCAAAAATGAGTTGTCACTTATTTACACGCACTGTCTGTGTTTTTTAAGCACCCGATTCACTAAAGGAATTATGCAAATAATCTAACTCTGCAAATATTCCCCCACATAAAACCCTGTGTTGAATACAATTTATGTGCCGCAATTCCCCCAGCTTACAAACTGGTTGTGGAGGATGAAGCAGACTAAAATGCATGCGATCTCTTCTAAATAAAATACTGTTTACCAGCAGTCTAGCTAAAACAAAATATTTTTTTCCAACATTACATTTTGGTTGCAACGTTTTAAAAATGTTCAAGAAACCAGTTTTGTGATTTAAAAAAAAAAAGTGTGATACGCAATTTACGTATATATGAGAATTACCAGAAATATACACACTGTAAAAAATGATTGTGATTTTAATGGTAAAAAACTGTGAAAATGCTACAGTAAAAACCTGTTAAATGGTTAATGGAAAGTTCCTGTAAAATTTACAGGGAAAAACCGTAAACTGACGTTCCCAGAATTCCCTTCGTTGCATTTCAAATTCTGTTTGAATTTGATGTTTTTTCTTTGAAATAACTATGTTTCTTCTTAGTTTTTTCTTATCAGTTATGTTTATTAGGGTTGTATGTTACATCTAATGTCGTTAAATTAATGTTTATAGCATATTTCAGTTTAATGAGTCTCACCATGATGGTGTTTAGTGTTTGTGTGAATGACACTGTGCACCTTCTATATATGCTATTATTTAAAAGCTGCTTGTGATGGGCATGTGACTTTCTCATCACCACCTGCATTTGGTAGTTATCAGTCAGGTACAAAACAGATTTCAGTACTTTAATAGGTCGGTATATTAACATTATATCAGTTGAAGAAATTATAGTATTTAACTGTAAATTTAAGTTAAAACTGTAAAACCTAAAACGTTGTTACCGTATTTTTTACGGCAGAATTCCGGCAACCACAGCTGCCAGTTTTTTACCATAAATTTTACAGAATTTTTTTTACAGTGCAGTACTACACTTCAATTTTGTAGCATTTTAGCCACAAATATGAAATTTAGCATTACTACACTTACTCACCAATGGATCCTCTGCAGTGAATGGGTGCCGTCAGAATGAGAGTCCAAACAGCTGATAAAAACATATAATCCACTCCACTCCAGTTTATTAATTAATGTCTTATGAAGCCAAAAGCGGTGTGTTTGTAATAATCAAATCATCAAGGCATTTTAACTTTAAATCATTGCCTCTAAGTCCATAATCCATAATAATGCTTCCTGCAGTGAAAAAGTTCATCTCTTGGTGTCCTCTCACATCAAAATCCACCCACATATTAGTTTAATACAGTTTTCACTTGTAAACGATGCTTGATCTGTGCATATTTCTCTCCAGATTCAGACCAGATGACGCTTTCACAAGAAAAAACTATTTTATGGATAGAGAACTTATTTTTAGCTGAAAGCATTGGTTAAAGTAAAAAAAAAAAAAACAGATGGTTGGATTTATTGCAAACATGCAGATTTTTGCTTCACAAGATGTTAACTAATGGACTGGAGTGGTGTGGATTACTTGTGGATCACTGTGATGTTTTTAACCACTCTCATTCTGACGGCACCCATTCACTGCAGAGGATCCATTGGTGAATAATGGCCTGAGGGTGAGTAAATGTTTTGCAAATTGTCATTTTTCAGGTGAACTATTCCTTTAAGTAGACTCAAAACGTCAGCTTAACAATATTTTACTACAGCAATAAAACTAGGCCAAGCTGCAATTTTTGTGATTTTTTTTATTTATTTTTTTTTATATGGGCTTTAAAATTGATTTAATGGAGACATTTAAAAAATTTAGTGAAAAAAACTTTTACGTTATTAAAGAAAAATGCATGTTGTGAAAAGGTTAAGGTAACATTTTGTCCTAGGCACCTAATACAACAAATATCTGGGCTATTATAACATGATAAATATGTATTTTCACAATGTTGCAGAAACATTGTTATGAGGTATGCATGTCCCCCTAGTCTTATTAGTCCTGGGCAAAAGTAGCACAAATAGTGAATTCGCCCCAAGTCTTGTAGGAAGAATGGGTGAGCAGAATGTGGCCGACTCAGGCAGTATTTCCAGGATGTGCATTTGGGGAATAGGGAACACGCTGACAGACTGACATCAAGTAAAAAAGTTTCCAAATGAAGTATATTCGTGCAGCAGCATGTTCAGCAGAGAATCTGATGGCAATAAACCTGAATGGAGGTAGGAGCCTGTGACAGTCACAGCACATAGAATGTAAATTTAGCTGCAGTACAGACCTACATAGATTGAATGCAGCAGTGCAGCGATCGGGACGGGCGGGGGAATGGGGGCGGGGGCAGCTTGCTCTCCAATATGTCCTCAGACCTTTATTTACAACATCTCTGTAGTTAGCGCTCAGAATTTGCAGTCTCTCACTCCGACAGCCTTGGCCACCAAACTAATGCGAGCAAAGATGTTGAATAATTTGGAGTGAGTCCTTGGTATCGATAACAGGGTCACCAGAAAAGCTGTTCGGTGAATTGCATTCATCTTGGCCTGCCGTATACCACAATTCATCACGATGCGAGGCAGGATATGGCTTGCAACTGAAGCCTGTCCCAGACCAAATGAAGTCATAAAATACACACCTCGGTGTTGAGGAAGGGCCCACCCTTTTTTCTTCTTCCTGGAAGCACTGTCTTGTGAGGAAACGCATTCTTTCCTCCCCCATTCTGTCTCCTTCCGTTCTTAATAGAGCACAGCAAGACCTGTCAGCATGGTTTTTATGAGTTCACAATGTGGTCATACATCCAGAAATGTAACTTCATAAAAGATATATGGGAGAATTTACTCGAAATGACTAGTGGGGTTTTTGTGTGTGTGTGTGTGTGTGTTGTTTTAACCCCCAATTCACTAAAGGAATTATGCAAATCAGGCAAACATGCACGCAGAATTAGTGCTGAATGTGATTTGAAAGGCATAGTTCTCCATCTTTTGGGTCTGTTCTGAGTGCTGGAGTAGGAGGTGAAGAATGCAGTAGACTTGCATGATCTGCCTTGCTTTTCTAGGACTGTACAGCATCACTCCGCTGCAATCCAGACACCTGAATCAGCTGTTTGAAATGCCAAAAGTGCATGCGAATACACATTGCATCTATTTATATGCCTGTTACAGTGCTTTTCTCCATCATTTGATTTCTTTAAATGCAATGCTTTGTACACAACAGATTTAGTTACATGTTAATTCCAGTCCTCAGATTTGATTGGCTGATCTGATCTTGGGACTTTTCTGTCTGTGAATTAGTGATGGGGATCTATTGTTTTTTTGTTTGTTTGTTTTTTTAACAGAGGTACACCAGTAGGTGGCGACAACTGATTGTCTTTTATGAATGAATCATTGAATCAACTAATTGGTTCAAAAACACAGACTCAATGACGAAAATGTACTCATAGACAAAATGTGACATTTATATTTACTGTACACTGTTACAAAATATTTCTATTTTAAATAAACACTGTTCCTTTAAATTTTCAATTCAAAAATTAACACTGTTTCCACAAATAATATTAAATAGCACAACTTAAGCAGCAAATGGGCATATTAGACTGATTTGTGAAGGACCATGTGACCCTGAAAACTGGAATAATGATTATGAAAATTCAGATTTTGATCTGAATCTCTTTGATCACAGGAAGAATATAAATTACATTTAAAAATGGATTACAATAGAAAACAGTTACAATTTAATATTTCACAGTGTTACTGTTTTACTATATTTTTGATCAAATAAATGCAGCCTTGGTGAAAATAAGAGAATATCAAAAACATAAAAAATCTTACAGACACCAAATTTTTAAACAGTACTGTATATGATTCATATAAACAGAATCTGTAGAGCTTGGCTTGTTCTTTTGATGTCTTAAGAAATTTAGCATGCTAAAATAGCTTAAGACGCATTTGTTTGCCACTAAAACACCACGCTTTTTGGCGAAATTTCTCAGCAAACATTTTTATTTGCCACTGTGTAAGTCATGGGAAATGTCTCAAAGGGAATCCTCCACTAAACTAACTAGGACATCATCTTACTAATGCAGGATTACTCATTATGACTACACGCCTGTGAGTATTATAGCTCTGACATGTCGGAGGATACCACTGATTCCTTCTGAGCGAGTAACACCCAGTCACGAACGGACTTTGCCTCCCAAATTCAACTGCATTACTCTTCCTACGTCTGACCTTCCACATGCATCTCTTGACCACAAGACATGCAGAATTTCTAATCAAGAGGCAGCTTGTGTTTCAGGCAGTGAAAATCCATCATTTTCAAACTGCTATTGATGTGAACGTCAAGACCAGTAAGAGACCATCACAGAGAGCAGAACTGCAGATCGCACAACAAAGCACTCAGTGTAATTAGCAGCAGGGCCCTTGCCTCCATCCTATGAAATCACGCTGATGAAACCAGGAGTGACGGTGCACTGAATCTGAAGCACGACCCGAGCTGAGATTTGTTTCATCTTGTAATAGTACCACAGTCCAAACGCTGATCAAACACAAGCTGGGTTATAATCTCAGCAAGGGAACTTGTTAGTAATGTTTACTGTTTGGCCATCTGGGAAGATTTTTGTCCACTGAAGTCCACTAATTTCATTATTCTTTTATATACGCAGAGCAATAGATCTTAGTCAGGGTAGATGCCATGTGTAATTTCATGTGAACGAAAACAAAGCTGCGGAGATTTACAGTCTTTTCAGTAGCTTGTATTGTAGCAGCATGTTTGATTTCACACAGGCCATGTTTCCTTGAGGTTTTTTTTTTTTTTTTGCTTATTAAGACAGAATGATATGGAGAGAATGAAAATAAAAAGCTAATTGTATTTAATTAAGCTTAAGGCAAGACACGACAGGAAAAGAAAAAAAAATTTCATGCATTTGTTTGGACTATATTTGGCTCTTCAAAAGTTGCTTCTCACTAGTGGAAAGAAAACATCTAAAGTATGCTTTTAAGTGTTCATTTTATTGCACTTCATCTGTTTGCATCTGTTCAAATATCATTTGGCTGATTTTATATGGCATTTTATTCGTAAAAATGTCAAACGAAATGGCAAAAATCCCTTACATTAGACATCTTGCATGTCAACAAAATGAAAAAAAAAGGTTTTGAACTTGCCTTTATTCAGTGTTCTGATTTCTGTTTTGAAAATGTATAAAAAAATTAGTTCATATCTAATGCATCATTTGCATATATTTATGAAAACTTTTAATACAAAGTTGCGTGCAATTCATAAATGTAACCAATCAAATAGGGAAGGAAAAAGTTCCTTTTTGTCCGCTATTCACCTGTGGTGTCTCACCTTAAAAAGAGAAACAAGTCACATTGTGGGCGTTTGCAAAATATAATGCCATAATTGTAAGATATAAAGTCACAATTATGAGAAAACAAAGTTGTAACTGCCACTGTTAAAAAAAAAACTGCCAGAGTTTAAAGTCACATTGCAAGATATATTGTAACATTGTGAGAATTACTGGAATACTGTAAAAAAAAAAAGAAAGAAATTTTTCTGCAAGGAAATTATCCAGTAATTTTGCAGACATTTCTGTTAACCCTAAAACACAACACAATGAAGTGCAAAATTATTATATTTTATTTAAATGGTAATGGTAACAAATGAAACTGTAAAGTGTTACCAATAATCCATTAGCTAGTTTATGATGTATACTCTCAAGAGTGATGAATACTTAACATTTCAAACTAGCTTCTATCAGTCTGAAGGAGTGGGATTCATTTCTGTGAAGTGTTTGCTGCTGAATTTTTACTAGAGCACTAATATTGACCTCTGGAAATTAAAAATAAACATAAAACCATCTGAAAAGAAACTACTAATTATTATGACATTGAAGTATGCTGTTACACCAAGGTGTAGAAACTCTCTGAAAGTTTGCTTCTGGTCAGTGGCTCCATTCCAGGCACAGATTTGGTCATGAATATTATTTGACATTCACCTGAACCGATTTCCTGAAAGGCGAATGTTGGTACAAGCGCTAAACCATTTATCACCCGTGCTTTCACTCACTGCCAAAGCAACCAGTTGGCAAAGTCTGCTGCTTAGCTTTTAAACTTGTCATTTTATGTGCCCTGCTACCATTTATTGTCCTTTACACTGCAGCCAAGCAAAATAAGCATTTTAGAATATGATGATTATCTCCTGAAAAGTGATACGAACTAATTTAGTCCTTTTTATAAGTGGAACATCATGCATATCACTCAGTAATGTGTGGGTGTGTATATATATATATATATATATATATATATATATATTTATGTAAACTTGAAGCTATACATTTTTGTTTTTTGAAAACTTGCAAATCCTCCAAGTCTGTTCACCAGCTGCACATGCGATAAACAGCTGATTTGTCATTGATTAACAAGACAATTTGCTAGTTTATTTCCTACAACAGATTGTAGGTAAATATCCACCTCATCCAGCACTCTTTTTGTTTCCATTCCTATAAAATATCTCGTTACTATTCCAGGTTGAGAAACCACTGCGAACAGTTCAGTGTGTGAGTGAACTGTCCGAATGAATCAAACTGAATCGTGAACAACTTCTAACCTTTTTCAAACCCGTTTGAATCAAAAGAGCGATTGATTCGCGAACCTGGCATTGCTAGTTCTGATTCTAAACAGCTGATAGAAAATATGCATGACTTGATTGCTGAAATATTATCAGAGAAAATGATTTTCAGGTCGTATATTGTGAGTCAATCCCACTGGCACACAAGGATTTATCAGTGATATTACTGGGACTCGTGCCCCTAAAGGGTCTAGCGATGCCCATGCTTTTTATCTAGTCTATTTAAGCAGCTTCAAGTCAAACAAGAAGTGTTGTACTTCAGCTCTCCGTCATACGAAGCTCGCCGCTAATCACTTGTTCATATATGCCTTTCATTAAAAGCTCAAGTATTGAGTCTTGGACTGCGTTTGCACAGAGAACTCTACATGTATCCTGCCATATGACTCATCAAGTGCAGTTTGATGCTTCCGACTTGATTTTGCGGCACACGGCTTTTGCTCATTCCGACTTCCTGCGTGTTGCATCTGCTTGTAATGCCCTCTGGGAATACAGCTGGGCTGTGGTCTACATGAAACAATACTACGAAAAGCAGCAAGGAAATATTCTAAACGCCTGGCTAGTTGCATTCTTCTATTTATTTTGGGAGCCAGTTGCAATTTCATGTTTGCTTCCATTCTATTTAGACTAATTGCATAATCACCAATCATGCACAACATGTAATCGGTGTGCTGTCGTAAACAGCACTCGGTAGGTAAATGAGAGGCTCGTCGTCTAAGCAATCAGCGCCCTCAGAAATACTCATTTGTTTCTTATGTATGAGACACCTGGGATGTCGAATGCAGTTGTTGTACTGCAAATGCGTTCTCCACAGGAAGATGCGGACAAGACAGTCGATGATTCAGAGTTGTCTCGGCTCCCCGGATCCCTTGGCTGGCTGAGTCTCCTCTCTCGGGCAAGTCAGATCTGTTTGATAGCATTTAGCGGGACAAGCAGATGTCAACCGCTGCTGACCTTGCCAATTATTACCCCGACAGAAAGCTAATGACAGCATTTCTATTCACTCCTGCTGGGGAACCTGAAAGCTGCCATTAAGCTCCTTTAATCTATGCAGAAATTTGCATGTATTCTAATGTCTGACGACCTGATAAAGAAGGCCGTATTCATTGCATGAATGACTCGGTTTTGGATGGATTCTTCAGACTGACAACTGGATTATGCAAACTCTCTTTCTTTGAAGCATCTAGGGAGACTGGTTTCAACAGCCTCTTTGGCATTGGTCAGCACAGGGGCGTTTGCTGATCGATGATGTTAATGCAGGAGATGCACAATGCTTGATCTCAGCAGACGGTCAGGTTCATCGATCGGGAGATCGCTCACATGCTCGGTGTCCTGAATCATTGAATCTCTTCACGTAGAGAGAGAGAGAGAGCTATCGAGAGCCCGTGAAATCAAAACCGGACATTTCTGGCTTTTGGTTCATGTCGGCTTTGAGGTTATCTGTACACTATATGCTTTCGGCTAATGGGTCAAGACCCCAAAATGACCTTGCAAAATGGTTTTGATAGAGTTGAAACAACAGGGGAAAAAACAATATAAGATAATAAAACAATTGAAATGCATACTGTAGTTAGGATATAAATACATTTTTAAAGAGAGTAGAAAACACCATCCATCAAAGGATGGGCTGTAAATCAAACTATGTGGTGCAAATTTATCTGTCATTTGATAGTAGCAGTCAAACGAGGTAGATGCCAACATGGACAGCCTTGATTCTCTAAGATGAAGAACAAAGCTAAAATGCAAAAGAGAATACAAACCAAACTAGATTAAATAAAGGTTCACTTGCAGTGAAGGTAAACAAGATTTGTGCCAACCAAAAATATTTGTGCTGCTGAGAGCATGAAACCATCATTTTAAGACATTAAGAAACAAAAACTTTTTTATAATGTGGAGTATATGCAATTCATGGTATGAACACATTTTTTTTAACAATTTTAAGTCATCACTTGATTTCAGGTTGACAAAACCTTCATAATATCTTTCAACTGGATATGCAACACCAAGGGGTCAGTGCTTGGCATGTTAAGCCTGAAGTATAATTTGGCTTTTAAGCTTAAGTATTGGTATAGTGTGCTTGGTGTAAATGCACACAGTATTTCTGCATGCATACTGTATGCGTGCAGCATGGTTTAGCAGCGTTCCGCTCCATCTCGCACACAGTCGTGTCTGCACAGCTTTCAAAGTATACTCATCTGCCGATGAGCATGGATGGACGAGTTCGACATGTGCAAAACAAATGCTTTTTTATACTCTACCAGACATCAAAAGGCTGTAAATCACTTTTTTCTTTATTCAAAGTTGATTTATACAAGTACGTGGAAATTATCCAATGCTTTGTTAATCCTAAAGCAGTGAAAACATTCCTATATTCATCCTATGTGTCCTGGAAAGAAAAACATGATTACTATAAACTATGGTTACTATGCTGCACAACAACTTGTCCAGGCCCTTTTCATTTCTAGGCTAGACTACTGCAATGCTCTTCTGGCTGGACTTCCATCATGCTCAATCAAACCTCTACAAATGATTCAGAATGCAGCAGCACGACTGGTCTTCAATGAGCCCAAAAGAGCCCATGTTACACCTCTCTTTATCTCCTTGCACTGGCTACCAGTTGTAGCTCGCATCAAGTTCAAGACATTGATGCTTGCATATATAACATCCACAGGCTCAGCACCCGCCTACTTCCACTGTTCCTGGCTGGTGGAATGATCTTCCCACCCCAATCCGGAATGCTTATTCCCTGACTATTTTCAAGCGACAGCTGAAAACTCATCTCTTTCGACACTATTTGACTTCATCCTAAATTAAAAAAAAATAAATAAAATTGTCATCTTTTTATTCCTTCCCTTTTTAGCTTGTACTTATTTGAACATTGCCTGAAATTTGGTATTATGAGCACTTCCTGTGTCTGTTTGCCTCTTTAAGATGAATTGCTTGATGTGTTCTCCAATTGTAAGTCGCTTTGGATAAAAGCGTCTGCAAAATGAATAAATGTAAATGTACAGTTAAACCATAGTAACCACAAATTAACCATGGTTTTGCTACACTAACCATAGTTTAACCATGGTATTTGTAGTAAAACTGTTGTTATACAAAAACGTGTTTTGTATGCATATTCTTTCTTTCTTTCTTTTTGTTTTTATAATTGTACTATTTGCGAACCTGCACCGAAGTCCCGATCTGAATCAAATGATTCATGATGCGAGCTCCGAAGTCCCGATCTGAATTAAATGATTCGCAATATGTGCACCGAAGTCCCGATCTGAATCAAATGACTCGTGAACCTGCTTCGAGATCTAAATCAAATGATTCGCGATCCACTTTCTGAAGTCCCGATCTGAATCAAATGATTCGCGATACGTGCTCTGAAGTCCCGATCTGAATCAAATTATTCGCAATACGTGCTCCGAAGTCCCGATCTGAATCAAATGATTCGCGATATGTGCACCGAAGTCCCGATCTGAATCAAATGATTCATGATGCGAGCTCCGAAGTCCCGATCTGAATCAAATGATTCATGATGCGAGCTCCGAAGTCACAATCTGAATTAAATGATTTGCGATATGTGCACCGAAGTCTTGATCTGAATCAAATGATTCGTGAACCTGCTCCGAGATCTAAATCAAATGATTCGCTATCCACTTTCCGAAGTCCCGATCTGAATCAAATGATTTGTGATGCGAGCTCCGAAGTCCAGATCTGAATCAAATGATTCGCGATATGTGCACCGACGT
>JAFVLL020027463.1:0-13678 GCA_021397915.2 Tor tambroides
GATCACTTCCATCTCCGTCACATGCTGTTGTGTCAGCTGAAGCCTGCCACTGCATTTTCCACCCACCTTAGGCACTTGATGTGTCATGTCGGTCTTATCTAAAATAGCTGAAATGCACCGCCGGTGACAGTCTAGGTCTGTTAGTTGGGAAATAACCTAAACAAAAGACGCATTGTAAGTTGAGTTGTTCTGTGAATTCGATAATTGATCCATCCCATGCTCCACGGTTTAACTCCCATGGAGAGTTTCTCTCTTTCTCAGGTCTACCTGTGCCTCTTCTCACATTCTCCCTTGACTTTTACGTCGACTGAGTCTCTCCACCTTTATCAGGGCAGGCCATCTGGCAGTGGAGCATGGGTATTGTCAGGCTTTGGTGGAGCAACTGCAGATGAGCGACTGGGTGGAGCCGTGACACCCAGTATCCTAACCTCCCTGTTTGCCCCTCAGAAGCCTTAAATATTTGATCCTTGAACTGTCCTAGACAATAGGCATGATGTAGAATTTAAATTAATGACATTTAGCTAAATTTGTTTTTGTGAAACCGTAAATCGGGGGAGTGAACTCCTGAAAGGAAGAGGTTTCTTTTGTATTTAGCAATGTATGTGTAGTACTGGGCTGTAACAGTTGTTGCATTCACACCACATCATGTTATGTTTCCCCACACTAGCGTCTTTATTTGCTCCATTTACCATTGCAGCAAAACCTGTTCCAGTTCTTTCCCGTAATGGGCGAACGCATTCGTCGGAAACGCAAGCTTGACTAAAAGGTTTGCGTCCAGGCTGATGTTTTTCAATAACGGCAGGCCTAGTTTAAGCTTTCACGTCAGGATACGTTGCCCATTAAGCTGCTATTTTATTCCGAGTACAAAATTATTTCTTATAAATGTTGTGAGGATAGAGTTAAAATCTAATTTATATTATGCCCTTTTTTTTTGCAATGCAATATTTTTAATAGGTTGAGCGTTGGTAGGCGTAATAAGTTATTCCATTTGCCTGTCGACCATGTCATTGTATAGCTTGAACGTTTTAGACTTCCTGTATTTCTTTCGATCCTCTTTTCATGCCTTGTTACAGCTCAAGAGTACAAAGTCAGGTTACTCTTTTAATAGTTACTATCTCTATGTGAAGTGCCTCCTCTGGGCTGATGTGGACCGTGTGTTTGGGATGGAAAATGGACCGGCACTAGTGCACATTCCGTAGACGTAG
This sequence comes from Tor tambroides, assembly GCA_021397915.2. NCBI lineage: Eukaryota > Metazoa > Chordata > Actinopteri > Cypriniformes > Cyprinidae > Tor > Tor tambroides. The sequence goes on from JAFVLL020027463.1 coordinate 1,206, forward strand.
TGCACTGCTCAAGAACGGGGGACCGAGCTACTTTTAAAAACTACTGATCTCGTTCAGAAATAAAATGAACACCGTGTGCTGCTACAGGTGCAAGATCTGTTCGGATGTGAATAGTTGCTGCTTAATCACTAGTTTAGGTGGCGAGAGCTACGCTGCTGAACTCCTTAGTGTCCTTGAAACATTCGAAGGAATGCTCTGGAAAGTTCTTTGTCTTTTGGAGCACATGCACTCCTGCCCCCATCACCCCCCTCCCTCCCCGCCCCCCTTCCCAAAACAACACAATGGCAGTTTTGGACTACAGGAGTGTGTGTTAGGAGTTGAGTGTGTCTCATCTTGTTCCACCAAAGAACAAAATGTCACTTGAATGGTAGCAGTGCGCACCTGTTTTGTGTAACCGAAAACTGTCATTCCAGATACACAATTTTTTTTCAAGAACGTGTTGCACAAACATTCCCCTCTAACCAAAATAAAGTTTGACTTGCATTTGCAAAGTGTGTCTGGTCTGTTTTTGTTTTCTTGTATAGTTGAATATTTCACTGAGTACTGGAATAGAACTGGTTACAATAATTTTATTTGGGAAGTAATTATTTTGGATTAATAAGACGTGTTCAGACATATTTGGGTCAACCACGGAATCTGTGCCTTTTGCGTCCCTAAGAAATAATCAAACATAGATCTAATATAACAAATGTGCAATTTAAAAACATAATACTATGTATGCTTTCATCAATATTACATCAAAAAAGACAATTAAATATTTTAAATAATGGTAAGGTTTTAAAAACTGGTAAGGTTTTTGGCCTGTCCCTCACTATGATTTTTCTTTTTCAGCAGGACTTTTAATTTTCAAAATGATATAGAAATCACATCTGCATATTGTTCTAAATATAGTCTCATTGTTAAGCAATGTTTTGGCACAAGTATGCATTTTTTTTTTTTTTTTTTCTATAAAATATAAATCATTTTATTGGTGTCCCCTGATTTCATGTCAGCTGTTACCCTCATCAAAAAACCCTTGTAAAATAATGTACATTCAAGTGACATCATTTCTAGGATGTTACATCATCTGTCAACCAGGATTCCAAAACTTAAATAAGCATGTTTCTCTCTCACTTCTATAATGTTCTATTTCTAATGATTTATGAGGCTTGACTGAGGGGGGAGGGGGCATCATGCAATGTCAATACTGTTACCATTTTTAAAAAGTAAATTTAAACAATTATTTCCTACATTTAATAGAATTGTAGATATTGATTATATCTATTGTACAAAGTGTACAATGTGCTTTTGTAAACTTGACTAAGCTAGCAATTAGCAAATTTGTTTGAAATTGTCAAACCTGTCAATCTGTTACTTTTTAGAGTAACAGGGTTTGACATGTGGGTAACAGGAATGACTTTGAGTAGGTTTGACCCTGTTTTTAAAGATTGTCTGTGTAAAATTCAAACATTTTAAAGGTCACCTTCGGTATATTATTGAGCTAATGCCTATATCATTCAGTGGCATATTTAAACTATAGTAGGCCTATCTAGTAACACTTGTGTCGGTAGCAGGAAGAAATACCAAAACATGAGGTAGAAAAATAGTCATAAAATAAATTACATAGCCTGAGATGGCACATTTCATGGTCTTCATTTCATGGATATTTAAATAATATTGTTTAACTTTATTTACTTAAATTTTTCCAAGTGGAAAAACCTATATTTGAGTGCACTCTCCTGCTTTCATTTTTGCGTTTCTTAAAATGTGTTTTTCTTAACTTTTAATCAGTAATAATGTCAGTTATTATAGTATCAAATATTACATTTGAGAATGGAGAGTAATTTAAATCATGCAAGATTTTCTAAGTGTTTATATATATGCTTGCCAAGGATTAACAGGAAGTTCCGGTCCTCAGATTCGATTGGCTGAGGGGTTATTTCATCAGCTCTAGGACATTTCACTATTTGTATCACTGCGCAACCTGCGATTGCGTTTCAGACAGACTGTCAGTCGGTGAATTAGTATTTTCACTTAAGTGACTCTTTCTGCGGTCAATATCATCGGCATGCTAAGTAAGTGGAAAAAAGTGACTCTATCTCTGAATAATCAACAAATAAATTAGTTCTATATTGAGGCAAACGCCTGTATTCAATAAATCTTTCAAATGATTCGTTCAAAATAATTGTGTTGCTCAAAGGTGCGAGACGTTCATTCGTATGGCTTTGTTTTGAACTGCTGTTGGTCTAAAAATGAATACAAGGCTGTGATTAAGGCAACGTAGATAAATAAAAGATAAGCTATAAAGTATTGAGGAACACGGGCGTCGCTAGTGTGGGGGAGGGGGAAGAGTGACAGATTGCATAGGGCCCAGAGGTTAGTGGGGCCCCAGCGATCGTGATTTTGAGGGGCCCCATAGCAAATTTAGTGCACAGGGGCCAGAATTCCTAGCGACGGCCCTGTTGAGAAATACTGAGTAGGCCTACAGGTGGTTTTAGGGTTGGTGAGGGTTGGGATAATGTCGCCTGATGAAAACAACAACAACAAAACAATAGAAACCATCACAGAATTTGTAATGGTTTTCCTGGTTACAATGGGAATTGTACTGGTTATAATGGAAACTGTAATGTGCCTGTTGGTTCTGGTTATGGTCGCCTTTGGTGGCTTGTTAAATTTGCTAATCCTAATGGAATATGTCCCAAAACACACTACAGGAAATCATTTTTTGACGGAATAACGAGGATAAAATGTTTGTCCCATATCTCAAGAATCAGTGATTTCACTTTTCCTCAATTATAAGACGAAGATAAATTGCACCTGCATATCTAAACACGGACTCAATCTGACTTTCATTTCCAGTGGTGTTTGATAGACCTGTGTCAGTGCACCTAGCCTACATCAGTGTGTTATTTAGTGTTCTTGGGGGCTCAATAATAATCTTGTCAAAGGGGTTTAGAAGTGTCTACTGAAAAAAAAAAAAAAACTTTATTTTTACATGGATTACCACCCACAGGAACTTGACAGATTTGGCACTTGTGTCGGAGCTCAGTTAACCTCAGGGCATTTATGTGACACAGCTCTAATTGGCTTTGTACAAAACTGTGCCATGATGCCATCTTCAGAGAACACAGGAGTTAACTGAGGATACTCAAATATCTTTTGCCAAACTCTCCAGCATTTGGGGCCACTAAGGCTTTCAGTCCCGACAGGTTCTGACGATTAAATATAATAACATACACTGTATTGTTGTATATTTTATAAAATGAAATGTGACAAATTGAGAGTGAATGGACAGATGGATTAGAGGCGGGTGGCACAAATGCATCATGTTTTATCAGGATCTCAAATTTTGTCTCTTTGCAAATGTATTCTGTTTTATCATGTACTTTAGCGCAGATCTTTAAATGCTCGGGAAATTGATCATTTAAAACTAATTGTAATCACACGATCTAAACCAGGGATCTCCAACCCAGCTCCTGGAGAGCTACCGTCCTGCAGATTTCAGTACCAACCCTGCTCCAACACACCTGTCTGAAATTAACAAGTAGCCTTGAAGACCTGGTTAGCTGGTTCAGGTGTGTTTGATTGGAGTTGGAGCTGAAATCTGTAGAACAGTAGCTCTCCAAGAGCAGGGTTGGAGACCCATAATCTAAACTGTTTTGAGTTTTGTGTGTTACTATGACCTCTTCTGGTAAATTTGTGTCGCTACAACTAACTCATACTTTCATTGTTTTTACGCTGGACATTTTAGCAGGAATTGAATTAAATCTGGTGTAGTGGTTAGGAAAGCCCTGTTATCATACAGCAACAAAATCGTAGTATAGAAAATTATTTTTTAGTTACGAAAGGAGAGAAATAAAAAAACGAGTCAAACATGATTAATCCATTGAATCACTTTAATGTCTAAAATCGTATATTAACTAATATAACTGACTATGAAGTTAATGCAATACATGTATTCAGTCATTTCATTTCAGTCTTATATGATTTCTATCTGAAGTCCATGCATCCAGACTATGCATTAGCCTAAAATAAGTGGTTAAGAACCAGCAATTCCCTCATTTGCAATACATGGCAGAATCACATCTCATGGAGCAAACTTGTCATTGAGATATTTCCACAGAGGTGATGAAAAACAAGACATTTACAAATTCCAGCTGATTGATAAATATGCTTTACATTTCCACAGGTCCTTTAGACACAACATCAGAAAGCCCAACACAAACATAAATCTGAATATGAGATTATATGCAAATATATTATGCAAATAACATTTACTAAACTTTAGCGTATAAGGCCTCAGAGTGAATAAGAAGTACTTTTTTGGTAACACTTTAGAATAGGGAACACTTATTCATTATTAAATACGACTTTTCCCTCAATAAATTCCTAATTTGCTGCTTATTAATGGTTAGTAAGGTAGTTGTTAAGTTTAGGTATTGGGTAGGATTAGGGATGTAGAATAATATTAATATGTGCTTAATTACTACTAATAAATGGCTAATATTCTAGTAATATGCATGCTAATAAGCAACTAGTTAAGAAACCCGAAAATAAAGTGTTACCACTTTTTTTTATGTGTAAGCCACTTTCCTCATTACTGTTATTGTAATTTTCATAAACTGAATTTTCTCTTCGGACCCTCTGGCATTATTTTTAATGGAATTTCTTTGTCATTCCTAAAGGAGATATAAAATAAATGCGATTAATACTTGCAGTTTCATTTTTTAGTATGTAGTGACATGTGACATGAAAGAATAAATAATGCATTACCTGTATTATATTTATTCTTAAATCAAAGTACACAGCACAGAAGCATTTCTAGCAAACATGCTTTTGTTACATACGTTGTCATTCTCTCAAGCATCGACTCTGTGTAAACACTCCTCTTCTTCATCATGTACAGTAGGATAATGTCACAGATGTAAGAACCCTTGGGGATAAACAAACTTGGTATATAGATTGAAATGGAGGATGTATGATGTATGTATCTGAATATTTACATACTTACAGCAGCCATTAAAGTCAAAGCAGAGGCTATGTTGACAATCGTAGGAATAATACTAAATTTTCTTGCCTGGAAAAGACTCGTATATACATGTATTAAAAGCATGCATTACATCACTTGTGCATTGATGTCTTTAGCATTTGAGTCACATACCGTTCCAAACACCATGATGTCCAAATGAATTCCAAACACTTTGTAAAGTGTTCTTTGCCTCTGTCCTCCAGCATCAGTGGAATAGCGAGCAAATCTGAGAAGACAATTATTGAATATATTGAGCATAACAACATTCCGTGTCAAATGAACCAAATTTTAGAAACTTCCATTGCTCAAATTTTTGATTTTGTTAATATTTTTTTCTGAAGAAAGACAAACATAAATAGAGCTGAAATCCTAAATATTCAAAGCCATTCACGAATATTTACTGTGTAAACCACTCTTTTGTAAAAGGGGTCAAAATGACAATTTTCACCTGAGATTTGGTGCCAAATTACAGGGAGAAAAAGATTATTTTGGCATGCACATAGGTACATTCTATGCAACTGTTTTGATAGAGGGAAACAAGATACATTTCTGGTTTCAAAATTATTTGTTCTCTTTAAAAAAAGGTATCAGCTGAATGCAGTGTGACCCACATGTATTTTTTGATCACCACAATTTAACAGTTTACTCATTGCGATCCCCATATCTCTGAAATTGAACCATATTGGACCTTAAAAAAGATTACGAAAAGAAAGTGCTTGAGAAACAAATCTAAAAGGACATCATGATATCTTTAATACTTTTTGAGAAATGTGCCCCCCCCCCACACACATTTTTTAACTATCACCATTGGCATACAATGCAACATGGATTGTAGTCAACAAATTATACTTATATACCTACCAATAAATAAATAAATAAATACCGTAACCTACCCACTGTAACTTGGCTCAGAATCTCAGGTGAAAATCATCCCTTTGACCCCCTTCTATAAAACAGTGGATTATGCAATCAATATTCACCCATGGCATTTCATATTTTGGCTTTCCTCTTCATTTACGTATTTCTTTCACCAGAAAAAAAAGACCAAAATCAAATCTGAAAATGACACAAAAAAGAGGACCTGCATTGATTTTGACTAGTAAAAGAGCAGAGTGAATGTACCTGAAGTTAAAGCCCACTGTTTCTGGCGAGTTGTCCAAACGTACAAAGCTGTAGTGAGGACGACAATCTGAGTCTTTATCAAGGTCACAGAGCCACTCAATCAGAACCCCTATTGAACCACCCTGGCATTATAATATCAAAATAATAGATTCAGTGTAATAAGCACGAAATGTCTATTAAATTAAATTTTGCCTTACATTAAAACTACATTCACTATTCTCACATTTATAGCCATTTCTTCAAACTTATTTCCAGTTTTGTCCACAATATCTCCCAGCCGAAATATAGGACAGTACGAGTGAACAGTTTCATCATATGTGCAGTTTTTTAAATACAATTTTCTGTTTTTCTTTGGAACATTTGATCTGAGAAGGAAAACAATATTTGAGATAATTGAGTGGTAACACAGTAAATAGTTTTATATAGTAAAGTTTTGTGTGCTTTTTAATGAACATAAAAGCAGACAGGGTTTACACTCATTACCAGTGGATGCATCAGAGTGAGTTTCTTACGTTGAGAAGCTGAACTGGGAAAATCTGATAAAGTTTCTTATGTACAAAGTGAAGTTTTCAGCATCTCTCACAACGTTGGCTGGGCTAAAAAAAAAAAATTGTCTCAGGGTGACCTTACCTTGCATACACTGTATGGGATGAACATTGTAACTGTACTTTAAAGAATGAGAGAAAATATTCTTACTCTGGATCTTTGCGTTTTTCTGTAGGACACCAGCCATATATTTCACAAGTGCCGTTGTGTGTTTCCAAACAAATGCCAGTTTTAACTCCTAAAGAGAATGAAACCATTTAGTAGGTTTTTACATATTTATAAACAACAAAGTTGCGGATGGAAAATACTTATTATGCAGCATAGCTTATTATGCTAGCATTATACATTAACTGATTATCTGCTTACTTTGCGAAAAAAAAATAAAAATAAATATTAAGCCGTTTTAAATCATACCGCTTCCAGCCCTAACAGCCTCTCCCACTGTGCATTCTTCATCCTTAGAGCATTTGTTATTTGGTACTTCTGGGTTCTAAAAAAAAAAAAGCATGATGCCATGGGATAAGAATTTAAAAAGGTGATTCTGACTTTTTGTCTCACAATTCGAACTTATTTTTCTCGCAATTCTGAGAAAAAGAATGGCAGATTTCAGAATTGCGAGATATAAACGCAAATTGCGATAAACACAAACTTGCGGTGGGAATGCAGAATTGTGAGAAAGTCGAATGAAAACGTATAAAAGATAAAATGTCGCAATCATATTTTTCGAGTCCGAATTGTGAGATACAAACAGAGCTGTTTACTTACAAATTGTAGTCTATTACTGATTGCAGACTACATTATGGAAATTGTAGTTAGTAACATAATCTAGGTTACTCATTTTAGGTAATGTATACTTTTTAGATTACTTTTAGATTACTTTTTTATCTAACTTGTTTTAAAACTACAATTAAATATACCATACTGATATAAAAAAGCAAAGAGAAAAAAATATATTCCATTTTTTTGATTTTATGAAACCAGGATTTCCCAAACGGGCTTAATTCAAAAACTGCAGTGTGCTTGTGAGTTGTTAAAAAGCTAATTAATTCAATCATAAAAATGTAAAATAAATTATTTAAAGATTTGAACACTAAAAATAGAAATATTTAATTTGTTTACTTGCATTCAATGCGACCATTTAGTGACAGAGAACTGTAAACATGCTACTGTTTTATTAAATTATTGAAATATTACAAAAAAAATTACAATAAACAGCTGGTAGGAACTACAACGAGCTACTTCCTGGGTTAGTGACATCACAAACCCTGAAGTTTATATAAACCCTGCCCCCGGAAACACTCAATAGAGGGGGTTGGGCCATGATGGGCTGCTATAGAGAAGAGGATGAGTTGTTGTATTTTTAGTAATTTTTAAAAAATTTGCATTAAGCAATTAGCCATGTACAAACAACGTGGCAATATCAGTACATTTTGGAAGAGTTGTTGTAGTAGAGTGTTGTTAGCTCCGCTAGCCATTTAGCAAAATGCTAATTTATCCATCAAAAGCCTACAAGCACATACAACATTCTTTTTTATCCCACCAGCGAACCCCGAATGTTGGTGTTTGTTGGCGTTTATGTGATCAGTGTAAACTATTCCTGGATTATAGCATTTATGCTCGTTTTGCTACATGCACGCTAAATATGGTTCTGTGTTTGATTTGGCCACTGTAGTAAAGCAATGGTTAGTCTTTGTAATGGGCTCCGAGTTCTGACGACAGATTTTTGGCTACACTCGTTCTACAAAGACAAAACTAATGGTGCACTAGCAATCACTGTAGATCCACAGTCTGTAATCAAATAATCCCTTCGAGGACAGTAGTAAACTTTACTACCAAAGCTTTAGTAAGGATAAAACCATATATCAAAAGATAACATAAACAGTAGTAGCATACAAATAACAGCGTATCTAAAAAAATATGAGACAACTACAAAAAACACACCATTCTGAAACAGCTTATAACTGTGTGTTCACACCGCTGCCGGCGAGAGTTTCAAAGTGGCCGGAAGTAATTAATTTTCAATATGAGCCGGCGGCGAGCTTTGGCGCGACGCGTCTTGGACGGTGAGGGCGTCCAGGACAGTTAAAGTCAGGTCAAATTTATGGTAATGAGCTTTGAGCAATCAATCTGAATGTAGAAGTTCTCAGCTTGAGAGGATTCCAGAGAACACAGTAAACTTTGGTTCCGACCACATTAGTTCCCAAGCATTTTTGCGCTAGAACGCTTTGTTTTTCAGCGGGAATGCAATTAATTTCCTCAAAACAACATCAATTTGACCAGTTACATTAAGGCTACACTTCAACCAGGACAGTTTGTAATGTAGGCTGCGCACAAATTAACGTTAATGTTAATTAAAGACCAAGGCTAGTAAACATCTCCTATAAACTGCATGTTAAAATTAACTATGAACACAAAAGCCACACCACACAAATGGATTTTAATTGGTTTATTTCGTTAGCAAACATGTAACTGTGATTGTTAAGTTCTTTCCATCGATCAATTTCTTACTTTCACATTTAAAATATTTCATGAGGTTAACTTATACCCTTTTTGTGGTCAGTCTGCAGAAGATCAACAAGCTTGTTTGCTTTGCGGCCCCTTTAAATAAAAGACAAGCATTTGATCTACGTCCGAGCGTCAGGGCGTCCACGAATCTTTCTACAGCGTTGCTGGCAGGGCAGCCAGGGCGAATTTTGACGCTCTCGTCGGTGGCCGTGTGAATGCACAGTGAAGAGTCATGTTTGCATATTTTCTGTTTGATCCTCTTCAATAATATTCTCTAGGGCTGTCAAATTGATAGGCTAAGGCAATATGAAGCCATTGTTTAGAATACACTGGAAGTGCATTCCAAACGGGATATATCGCCCTCCGAAGGGCACTTCGGAGTGAAAACAAACATGGCCGCCATATTGAAGGGTCGTTCCAAATCGAAGCGCTCATAACTGGCCACTTCAAAGGGCCCTTCGTAATGAAGGATTTCGAATGGTACAACTGATGGACACTTCGATCCTCCATGATCCTTTGCGCTGATTTTTTCCATGATAACGGCGCCTCCGTGTGGGCACGGGATGATGACACAGAAGGGCACTTCAAGAAACAGTTGTTTGGTCCCCTACACCCTTCAACCCTTCGAAGCTCTCACTCCGGAGGGTAAACCCTTTGAAGGGATTAGGGCATAGGGATGAGCCCTTCCGAATGGAACGCAGGGTCTGTCTGGTCCACAAACTACTTTGCATATAACTCCTCCCTGAACTTCCCGCTGCCCTGTATCTTGCTCTCTCATTGGCTGTAGGTCATTGACAATGTATTTTTCAGTCAGAACTCATTTCACACAGCAGGATTTTGATTCCCTCAGATTGCGTCTTTGATAATTCACACTGTGTGATTGTCACTCACATGAATGAGCACCGATTTGCCTCCAATTTTGGGCATTTGTCTGCGATTTCGCAAAACCTGTCAGCGAGTGAAAATCGGGGCTAAGAACATGGAAAGCTATGAGTAAAATGTCACGTGTTGTCATCTTGGAATTACGGTAATTACGACATGGCGTGAACGCAGCATCATGAGCCCATTGCGAATTTCTGAGGGAGGATCTAGGAAGGCAACAGACCATTTTTACGAGAACGGAAAAGCGGTGTAGAATAAAGGTAAAAAGTGTAAAAAAAATAATGTGATTTTTTTTTTTTTTTAAATGAAGCATGAACATGTTACAGTGCACTCCATAAAACACACTCAAGCCTTCGAAAAACCTAGTAGACTACCCCTTTAAAGGGTTAGTTCACCCAAAAATGAAAATTAGCCCATTCTTTACTTTACTTTTCTTCTTTTAGACAAATCGGACGTTTTAAATATGGATATTTTTCTTACAAAAGCGCATCGATTCGCTACAGGAGGTCTTTATTCACCCCCTGTAGCCGTGTGGAGCACTTTTTATTATGGATGGATGCACTTTATTTGACTTCTTTTGAAAAAAAAAACACCCACCCACTGCCATTATAAAGCTTGGAAGACCGAGGACAATTTTTAATATAACTCCGATTGGATTCATCTGAAAAATACACCTAGGATGCCTTAAGGGTGAGTAAATCATGGGCTATTTTTCATTTTTGGGTGAACTAACCCTTTAAGCAGCAGTAATATACATTTTAATATGAGATTAAGTTACATATCACTATAAAAACTGCTATATATAGCTTATGAAAAAAATTCTTTCAATGTAAATTTTTTGGCCAAGCTGTACAGCCCTATATATATAAATAATTTTAAAATAACAAACGTTTATAAAATTATGTATAATAAAAAATTGTGTGTGTGTACTGGTAGCCTCTCAGTCAACACCCAGTTAGTTCTGTAGTTCTGTCTCTAAATGCCCTGCATCTTGTGTTTTTAAACACAAACACTCTTCCTACATGAACGGCCCCTGAGACTCACAACACATAAGAAATGGTGGTATGGAAATCGACACATAAACCAGCAAGCCTATAAAAACAATCAAATCTGCCTGATAATGGGGAAGTAAAAGCACTGTAGTGTTTCACTATCAGTTCATACAGATAACCACAGTGCTCTCACACGCTCTTACACTGGTAATGGCCTGAATGGAACACGACAGAGACAGGATACCAAGCTGTCTGTAATCAGCTACTAAAGCAACAATATCAAACAGTTATATGATTTTTCTTAAAGAATATATCACTGAATAAAAACCAAATATCTTTTTTGTTTTGTATATAAATGTTTTTAGAGAGCAGCAGATAAGTTAAATGTTGTTTTAATAAATGATAAAGAGAATTTTTTTGTCTTACCTCTGAACAGTTGCCTAATTTTTGGTTTAGTGTCTCGATGAAATTGGTTGTTATAGATAGAAAGTTCTCACCCTGGAAAAAAAAAATTAACCAAAAGTCTTATTATTGAAGCAAACTGATGATAAAGCAAATCATTATGAATATGATTGACACGAAACTTATCAGAACTAACTCAAACTTTTTAGACTACGGTTTGGTTCGACTCACCTGGTTGGGAAAAACATAGTCCTCTGGTCCCCACAAATCTGAATCTTTTGTGTTGACACGTGCAACTCCTTTAACTTTAGTTACCACAGAACTCTCGATAGTATCATCTTTTACCTGGTATCCTTTGTTTTTCAAAAATACCCATCTGTTGAGGTAAAATATGTTTAAATACTTGCCATCAAACCATTAAAAGCTAAAAAAAAAAGGTACCTGTTTCATAGCTGGCATCATCACAAGATGATTTTACCTGAAGCTCAAGCAAAACTTTTGATTGTGATTAGACTAGAATTAATTATAGCTCTTACCCAATGAGATATCCCATGATAGTGAGTTGAAATATTCTGTACAGAAGTCCGATTTTCTTATTCTGTGTGCCCACATATCTGACTGTTGTATATTCAAAGAGAAACAGTAATCGTTTTTGACTCTTCTGCCAAGCCATTCCTGCTCCTGCTGCTGGAGACGTTCTCGTGATGTGCTCATACGCCCTGCATCCCTAAGAGACACACTGTCATGTGCTTCACGTCATCTTGCAATTTACATGCCCTCCATAATCTCCTATACATTGATTTCTTGTTTAGAATGTAAATTCATAAACCCATGTCCATTAGAGCTATTAAACTTGGCTTGAAAAATTGCCCAGTTTTAGCAGATTTAACTAAATCATTGTTTGCATATTGTACAGTCAAATTTTTAATACATATTTGATTTAGTAAAAAATAGTTTTAAAAATACTGTAACTATATATATATATATATATATATATATATATATATATATATATA
>JAFVLL020027465.1:0-24568 GCA_021397915.2 Tor tambroides
ATCAAAGTACCGCGAGAGCGTTTAGAGAGCTGATGGTTCCATATGCTTTTTAATCGCTCTCGCGGTACTTTGATGTCATCCACCGATCGGTCTGCTTGGCACCACTTCAAGTCGAACACACCTATTAGCATGAGTACAAGAGGGCAAGGGAAGCATGACACTAACAGCATGAAACAATTACAAAATAAAAGACATGGAAACAAGAACATGAAACAGAACCCAAAACAGACCTTACATATGTATGTGTGTGTGTGTGTGTGTGTGTGTGTGTATATATATATCCATTTCGCCCAAAATGTCACTTACGCTCTTCTGGTTCTCACCCCTCGATATGTGCTTTATGTTGAGTATCATATTTGATGCAACAGGCTAGTATTGATCATATAGTATGATATTGGAGAATCTATAGTTCATATTCAAGAAGGAGAAAGGCCCAAAAGTGAGCAAATATATGCAATTCGGTACAGTTGCTGATATGGCCAAAAAGGAAGATGGAATTCTGTTAGCCTGTAATGTAAATCAACGAGATCTTTAAAACAGTATAGAAGACTATTTGAATAAAATGCATATAAACATCAGTTGTCACTCTATATCTCCCAATAATATGTCTTAGTAAGACAATATTCAAATGCTTAGTTTTATGATGAACGTTCTGTATTTTTATTTGGGGGGCAAAAAATAGAAAGCGATGCAATACAATGATGATCATTCCTCAAAAGCCTGGTATATCAAAATTGATATTCACATTTAAACATGGCAAATTGATAATCAAGCAAACCTAAGTAAAGTTGCTAATGATATTGAAGTTATTCTTATGTTTACTTTATTAAAATCAGTAAGTAAATAAATAAATACATAAATAGTATAAAAAGTATATAAAAAATAGTATAAATAAAAAGTATAAAATAACAATCAGATGGCAGAAACTTTAGTAATGACTTAAGCCCAAAACTGTAAATGTACTTATTCATTCAAAATTTAATTATCAACTAATTAAGTCAACTGATTAAATAAAACTAAAAATTAAACACAGGTAAATAATTACTGTTATTCTCTCTGTTTTTTGGTCTTTTTAGTTTCATAATTAGTTAGGGTTTATGGAGTGGCCTAGATATGTGTAATACATCTGACCCTATTTGGTAAGGAAATTGACTTTGTGCCATGATATTATGATTATTTCCAAGTTCGCTTGAAATATCATCATGTAATGTCACACCATTTTCAATCCAGGGCGCCTATTCCTCAGGTGAACACTTGATGTACGTCTCTTTGATGTATGTGCCAATGAACATCTGTCTGTGTCAACACAGTTATGTCAGTTACAACTTGACTGGTTTTCATCCTTGCAGCTTTTTGCATTGATTTGTCAGCCAGTGTGTTTCCGCAGCTTTTGGTAGTGTTAACTCAGGGGTGAGTTTTGAATTAAACCTACTGTGTGTACTGTTTTAGATGTCAAAATTAGGGTTGTCAGTTTACTATGTTAATTTAGTTAATTAAGTTCATTAAAAATAATGTATTAAAAAATAGCACAATTAATCATACCCCCGACCAGTAAACAAGAGGTTTTACAACGAGCATTTCAAGCTTGAAATATCACCTTATTGAAAGCATATTTTTGCGGGTCCTCAGGGGCCGTTCACATTGCATGTGTATTTTCAAAAACAGCTGGATGGAGCTCAGTGGAATGCACAACTGAAGGGGTCTTGAGGCATTTTTATTTAAATTTGAATATGTTTTTTTTTTTTTAATCTTGATACTACATCCTAAAAACACAGTGCTCATGGTGTAAGATGCCATAAGAAACTGTGAGATTTGATGTAACATCCAGATGTCATTTTATTATACATAGTTCATGTTGAAATACTTTCAGCATAAATGCATTAAATTTATCAACAGTGAAAAGTGATAGACTTTTAGGTTCATTTGACAATGAAGACTGTAATAATAGCTGTTAAAATGGAACTTTGCCTTCACAAGTACATATTCAGTTTATTTTACAGACACTATAGCTACATTCACAATGCCTGTGTTATTGCTTGTGATGTTCCTCTTTTGAAAGTCACTTTAGATAAAGTGTCTGCTAAATTTTATATAATACAAATGTATTTGGGAACTGTCACGCTACGGTGGGAATTAACACACGGAGAAGATGAATGATGCAAACAAGCAATAATCCACAACAGGGTAAATCCAGGACAGACACGATGGAGTAGACCGGACCAGGGCCTGAGAAAAGAACACAACTAATAAAGGGTAACTAATGAGTGACAGACAGTTGGTGATGATTAACTAATAATGACACAAACTAGGACAGGAATGACCAAATATGGGCACAAGAGGAAGGAAACACAAACAGTCCTGGGGTGTGACAGTTCGCCCCCTCCCGGAAGGTGTCATTATCACAGGAACAAAGGGAGGGACGGAGGGGGACTTAGGAGGAGGATAAAGGAGTGGATGTGGGATGGTGACAGGGGACGGCGAAGGGCTGGCAGGAAGGCAGGCAGGCAGACAAGATAGGTAGAGGTTTGGGCGGAGGACGACCAACAGAGTCCAGGGTGGAGAAGACGGAGGGAGGAGCCATGAAGGAAACAGGCGGAGCCAGTGCAGATCACACAGAGGGAGGATCCAAGCGGGACCCAGGCCGCAGCCATGATGGCGGCCCACAGTGGAGCCGATGGAGGGAGGAGCCATGGTGGAGGAAGGGCTGACAACTCCAGGGGGCCAACCGATGGCAGCAGAGCAGGTGGTGGTCGAGCCCGAGGCAGAGACGGAGAGCCGATGAGCCAGGGCGACGGGGAGGATCCGGAGGGCTAGGGTGGAGCCGAGGGCTCTGGTGACCGAGGCGGAGGCGGAGTATCAAATCTGAGTATCAAAAGGGGTTCCGGAGACACCGGAGAGCTGGACGGAACCAGCAGGGACTCAGGAGGAGCAAAGGTGGTGTGCACTGACCACGCAAACAAAATGGCAACACCCATTACCGGGAGTCCCACAGACGGGGGGGACCATTTCCGTGGTCGCTTCAGGGCAGCTAGACAGTTCAGGGCAGACAGAGTTCATAAATGGCATTCGTGGCCATAACAGGACAGGCAGACAATGACGGAAAATTGAATATCTCTGAATAAAAGTCTATTAAATCCCCTGAGTCCAGCGGCAGCTCACCCTCAGCGGTGGTGCAGTGGGTGGGGCTTTTCTCAGCACCCTCACGTTCCACAGTAACATCCACTGTCGCGTGCGATGTATCCGGCTCTCGCACCTGATCGGACATGACGGGCTCTGGCGCAATCCTCAGCACTGTCGCTCCACTTGGCGATGGCTCGTCGGTCGCGCTGGGCTTTGGCTCTCCGTCCGCGGTGGGCTCGGGCTGACGCTCCGCGATGCGGGATGTTGGTGGGCTGGGCTCTGGGTCCTGTCGTGTTCTGGATTGGGGTAGTACGCTCTCCAGACACTGAAACATGGGCTCCCTCCAGTTCAGTCCGGTGGTGTCTGGGAGGTCCACGGGGTGATGGTAATTTGCCCCGATCCGGAACAGGGACTTCATGGTCGTCACGTGACGGCGAGATGGGCGAATCCTAGGGCGAACGATCCTATAGAGAATTCCGCTGTCCAATCCATAACGAAAACAACAACAAGAAAAACTTTCAAAAACAGAAACAAAAATGGAGGGTAAAACGCTGCGTTACTTTCTCACTTTTATGGTCCGGTCTTCTGTCACGCTACGGTGGGAATGAATGCACGAAGAAGAAGATGAATGATGCAAACAGTCTTTAATAATCCATAACAGGGTAAATCGAAGGAAGGAAGGCAGGCAGGCAGGCAGGCAGGCAGGCAGGCGGGCGGGCGGGCGGGCGGGCGGGCGGGCGGGCAGGCAGGCAGGCAGGCACACACATAGGGATGGAGTAGACCGGACCAGGGACTGAGAACAAAACACAACTAATAAAGGGTAACTAATGAGTGACAGACAGGTGGTGATGATGATTAACTAATAATGACACAAACGAGGACAGAAACAGGAACGACCAAATATGGGCACAAGAGGAAGGAAACAAAACAAACAGTCCTGGGGTGTGACAGGAACAAGTGTGACTATTCAGTTGTACTGTTCATAACAACTTTATTTAGTAAAAGAGTTTAATCAAGGTGCATATTGATCTGTCAAATGTTAAGTAAATGATAGTGGCTTTGAAATAAATGAAAAGAAGTATATCTGGAGTCAGTTAAGATATGTGTTGCTTCAATCAGCCAGCATATCTGCTTCAATGAGACATTTCAGCTCAGTTTGTTGTGCTATTTTATTTTCTATGAAGATGTAAAGGGCAGTTTTCAATGACGGAAAAGGTTTCAGTTGGTCATCATTTAGGTGGATTGTCTATTTTGAATTCTTAACGTTTTACCAAGTCATTGAATGATTTAGATGTCTTTTTGTCTCCTGAACTCCTGTTCTGTGTGTTTTTTAAATGATCTTTTCTTTAATGCAAATTTATTCTGAAACTGCTATTCAGCTTAGAGCCCTGCGTTTCAGCCCGGGCCCCGACTTTTTTACGCCTCTAGGTCCGGGCTTCGGGCCAATTTTCACGTCATAGTTCAGACGCGGGCCGGGCCTCAGGCCTGTTTTAGGCTTCTCTTTATTTTTATATTTTAGACATCCGTCAATTAGTGATGAAAAAAAATTGCCGCGCTGGTGGAGTCAAGTTCTGCGTTCAAATGCACGCAATAGGCTAAAGCTTGCAGCAAAGCCCCAGCAAAAGTAATTACCATGAATGTGTCCAGGGGAAATAGTAAGGAGATACTTGAATTATTTACTAATAAACTAGTGTTTTTCTGAGTCCGTTTAGCAAAGAATGAAGTTGCCGAGACTCGCCGTCTCCTCATTAGACGCGCCTTTAGTGAGAAATGCATCTGGGATTATGATTATGATTATAATGAAAGAGTTTTTGTTTTCGATTTGTTTAATTTCGTTAAGTAGTAATTTAAAGCTTTCAATAGATATATTTATCATGTCTGTGAGGCATGTCTATTCACTGAGTTTCGGTTCATTTTTGTGAAGCGCTTCTTTTCAAGACGAGACAGCAGAAAATGCATCATGTTTGTTTTCTTTATTTTATAAAATCACAACATTTTGTTGATATTTTGAGTGCACACAAATAAAAGTAGACCCTTTACAGTTCCGAATGATGTATTACTCTTAACTTTATGAGCAAAAATGACGGCGTATCCACTGAAAAAATTGCAAGTGATCGCGTTGGCGTCTCCATGTCCTGCAAAGCACGCTTTAGCTTCCACTCTCCACACAAACTACTGGATACAACACGCATTTATCTAGGTTTAACGTTTAAACATTGTTATATGCTTGAACTATTTTGAATCTATAGATTTTATTTTAGGCAAGTCGTGATAATTTGAGAAGGCTAAATTGATCAAACATAGACTATGATCAGCTTACTGTATGCCGCTGGCCGCTTGGTTGTTACTTAAAAAAAAAAAAAAACTTATAACGAACAAAAATGCTCCAAACGTTTTTCTAAAATAACTTAATAAAAAAACTAAACGAAATATAATCACTTTGCCATTACATACAAAACTGAACTATTTTAATAGCTGAAACTATAGTATAAGCTGTTTTGGGAGAAGGGGAAAAAAGACGGGCTCGGGTCGGACTCGGGCCGGTAATTCTGATAAGCTATCGGATACGGGCCGGGCTAGGGCCTGAGCGTCTTGGGCCAGGGCCAGGCTAGGGCCTAAATTTGAGGCCCTTGCAGGGCTCTAATTCAGCTGTTTGGTTTTAAAGGGGTCATGTCATGAGAAGAAAAAAAAAAAAAAAAAAAATTTCTTTGATTTTTTGAAATAATTGGTATTAGTGGTTCAGTGGTTGAATTCTCGCCTGTCATGCGGGAGACCCAGGTCCGATTCCCGGCCAATGCAAGAAGCATTTTGGGGCAGTCATGGCCTAATGGATAGAGAGTCGGACTTGTAACCCGAAGGTCGCGGGTTTGAGTCTCAGGTCCGGCAGGGATTGTAGGTGGGGGGAGTGAATACCATGACCGAGGTGAGACCCTTGTGCAAGGCACCGAACCCCCAACTGCTCCCCGGGTGCCGCAGCATTGGCTACCCACTGCTCCGGGTGTGTGTTCACAGTGTGTTTGTGTGTGTGTTCACTTCTCACTGCTGTGTGTGTGCACTTGGATGGGTTAAATGCACAGCACAAATTCCGAGTATGGGTCACCATACTTGGCCACACGTCACATCCTTTCCTTCCTTTCCTTTCCTTAAAAAAAAATACTATAATCACTCGGGTGACATGAATCCTGTGGCTGGCATGGTTTGGGTCCACTTGTCCCAGGGTAACTGCAAATCAGTGTAAAGCTGTTCTGAGTGATCATCTTTATCCTATGATGATACATTTCTGTTCTGAAGTGAGTGAACAATGTCCTCATCCATAGGGCATGAGGGGTCACTGAACAGTTTGATGAGTATGAAAATGAAGAGAATCATAGGCTATGGCATTTGCAGTGGTCACCAGTTAAACACCTATGGGAGATTTTAGACCAACATGTTAAACTAAACCCTCAACCACCATCATGCAATATAACACCAATGTCCTGCAGAGTTTAGATCAAACACACCTAAACAATCTTCAGGAATACTTGAAGATTATAGGCAGGTTTGTCTGATTAAGGGCAGAGTTAAACTCTGTAGGGCAGTGAAGGTACTCATCCCTTCAAAACAACCAATGATTTCTTGGAACAGGGTGCAGAGTCCAGTTCTTGGTGAACTAACTTCCTGCAGAGTTTGGTTTCAAACTCTCTCCAACAACCTGTCTGCAGTTTGTCTAGTGTTTCAGAAAATCCAGTTTAGGTTTGGTCGATTAGGGTTGGAACTAACACAGCGGAAAAGTGGACCTTCAGGAACAGGATTGGGCACCTCCATCTTTAGCCCTATTTAGACAGGACAAATTTTCTAAAAGATGTTTTAGTTACAGTTCTTATCACCCGATGTCTGTGATTTCAAGGACCAATTTGGACAGAACTAAGATCTCTGTGTTTATTAAAGAGGTGGAAGTATGAGTTTTCTATGTGGGCATTACAGAAGGTCATGAGATGTGGTTGCATGCATCATATATGATGTGTGTGTATTTCATTAAAATAGCTATTGATATTTTATTCATGATAAATAGATTTTATAGAAGTTTATAGAAGTGGTTGCTTATAATAAAAATATTGAGTGCAGAAAAATTGAGTCTTAGCAGTTTCTGCAATTTGGCTTTGCTTTATTTATTTATTTATTTATTTATAATTATTATTCTGATTTTTTTTTTTTCTCTCACTTTTTCGTAAAGCCCATAGGGGGACATGGTAATGGATGACAAAAAAAAAAAAAAAAAAAAAGATTTGTGTTCTCTCACAAAAAGTATTACATTCCCTTGAGAAACTTTGTGTTCTGAAGTAAAACATTTGTGCTTCTCAGGGGCATGCTAAAGTTTTAAAACATATATTTTCCTCCCAGCTCATTTTATTTAGCATCACCATGTCTCTTTAGAGCCTCTGTAATATTGAACGGTAGAGCATGTGGATGATTATTGTGCAAACGGTAGCTTAGGTAGATCAAAACACACAAGCAGAAGTGTTGGGGTACAATATCAGCCATCTCAGACATTCACATTCAGATAGGATTAATATTCTCTGAGAACCATTGACTTCTGAAAAACAGTAGGTAATTTGCTCTGGCTTTCTCACACAATTTCTGTAAAATTCCATAGATTTGAGAGGTTGAGATGCAATTAAAACACCAAAACAGGAAAACTAGTCCTATCTGAATCCCTTCTTTTTCAGTTCAGATTCTTCCACATTTACTCTCTCACAACAGGAGTGACTGTGCCACAGTGTTCTGCTGTAAGCTCGCGCTACATCTTTAGCTTGTTCAAATCCCTTAGCCTGGATTCTCTTTCCACAGTGTTCATTTTCTTGCCTTTTCTTAGTCATCCCAAGGCAGTTTGTTTTGCTCAGAACCTGAAAATCAAAGTCCCTCCATAATTAAAAATGTCTTCGACTTCAAAGCTTAATTCCACGAAATCAAGCAAGACATACAAAGTTCAAAATCCACAACAAATCACATCAGAAACAGTCAAATGGAATGTCGTACACAATCCTACATGCTTCTGTTAAAGTTTTTAAAGATATTCCATGAATGTTTAATCAAGTGCATTTCATACGCTATGATTTAAAGCTCCCAACATAGTAACATGCCCATGAGATCCTCTTTCACATGGATGTAAAGAGCTGGATCTGTCTGTCTGGATTTCTCTACTCCTCTCTCTCCTGCTCGTCTCTTTCACACAATTCTCACCGCTTGCCTGTCCATCAAGCATTCAGCCAGCCATCCATCTATTCATCTTTCTATCCATCAAATTCAGTAACTGCCTATATTTATTTCTATATGGGTGCTTTTCTGTTGATTTCTGTGTAGGCAGCCGTCTAGACACCTGTCTGCCATTTTTAGATCAGTTTCCTCTCTTCTTTAAGCATTTGAAAGCTGGGAGTAACATTTCTTTGCGGGATTTTCTGCCTGAATGGGAATGCATGCACATTTGAGACTGATTTTTTTTTTTTTCTTCTATGTGAGAAAAGGAGCCCTCAGTGTAGTTCTCAGTCTCCAGTTTTGAAGCTATATTCTAAAGGTTCAGGACAGCAAAGGTCATATTTTGCAAGTATTAAAAGGCCTGTCTTTAATTAGGACCTCATAAATGTCAGCTCACTTTTTTCCTCAAGTGCCTCTCTGCACAAATACAGATCCACGTTTTGGGCGACTTTAATTTCTAGAGGTTACTTCCCCTCTCTGCGGGTGAGGCGGTCTATAAACGATTCCGCGCCATGCGAAGAATGAAGCATTTAAGTTGTCATTTGTGGGGCTGTCCTCATTACTGAGCGTCACATCTGTGAGTTTAGTCAGATGGCTTGGTGCATTGGAGCTTAGTCACTTTGCTAAAGTTCTAATTGGCAAACAGCAGAATAAGTAGATTTCAGCAGGTGTATAATGACTCTTTAATTAAGATATTCAATAAGTCCTTCCTCTTTTGGCAGCGTTTTTAACACAAATGGGCAATTTAGAATCATTTGTAGCAATTGTAAATCCGCAGCATTGATTGACGTGTTATAATAGAGATATAATTAGCTTCGTGTTTTCTCTGTGTAAATACTTAGCGTTTGCTATCTAAATTAATTTCAATATGAGTGGCATTTACAATATAACATGGCAATGTTCATGACATGTATAACTTTTTGCAACTCTAATTTTCCTGTGCTGAGAAAAAAGCAACAACATAAGAAGATGTGTCGAAGTTTAATATGGGCAATGGGTTTAGGGTTTTTTCAAATCTTCATAACCTTATACATGAGCAATAGTGATCCATGCAAGTATATCTTAGAGCCTGGCATTATGAGTCTGAATTGTTAGATGTAACAGCCCTCTCTGTCTTATTTTCAGATTTTGCTAGAGCCGTTGCTGGGAGACCTGTGTCATACGCTGCAGTGCTGCGGATGAAGGCAGACAGTTCCTCGTCCTCCTCGCTCAACTCCAGGATGAGGTTAAGGAACAACCATGGAGTGGGATCGTCTAGCCAGGACTGGCCTCCGTTCTCCAGACACAGATACTCAGCCCTCAGCTCACAGGAGGACTACAGGAGCGAAGGTGAGAATGAGGCTGAATCACACAATCCCATGCCAATTCACAGACTCTCATGCTGAGCACTTACAAACTCTTTCTCACTGATCTGTGCTCTCATCACACTAGAGCGAATGAGTTCTGGTTTTACTTCTAACTGACTTTAGAAGTTTGACCTCACAGTGAGTGGCTCAAATACTAATAAGAGTTGTCTTAAATATGCCTTTTTTGTCCTGTGCTTTGGACCACGATTCAGTCATAAAGCCAGACTTGATTAGCAAATGTGCAAGACCACTTGAGCTCTGTTTCCTCACACTCAAAGATCATTGCTAGTCAAAAGAATAAAGTGTGTTTTAGACTCATGGTCGACACTTTCAAGACTACCTTGGTCCAACAGCTTTCCCAGTTGGGTTTTGATGGTCCACCAGTTAGACCTGTCCCAGACCAGCACAAACAAGTTTTTGCGGCCTAACAAGCAAGGACTGTATGTTGGAGTCTTGTGTAACATTGAAAGCGACCTAGACATCTCACCAACGAATCATGTCTCTGTTCAGTTAGGGTTGACGTAGACCCCGGCCAAAAGGAAATTGAACAGGGATCATTGAAACATTGCAGCACCTCACAAACTCCCAGCCTTCCGTCAGCCTGACAACTGATGGATGCTGTTGTCACCGGGAGAAATATATATATATATATATATATCACAAGAAAACAAGAAAGCTGCATTATAAAAGAGACCTTTACAAATAAAATAAGTTCTGTCAGAGTTCCTGTTGGTTCGTTGTGCATGAATCTATTTGTTGTAACTTTAGAAACAAATTATTCTGCTGCTGTATACTGTTTAGGTTATTTGAAGGAAATTTGTTAGCACTGTGGGTCAAGTGTTTTTGAAACAGGACTCGTTAACCAAACAGTTTAGGTAAAGCCAGATTAAGGCGGTTGCTGGGCTAGTTTTAGGTGGTTTGTATTTGGTTAAAGCTGATCAATAGCTATTTCTCACATAGCCAAAGTTCTGACTTGCAAGTCCATTTTGCCCCTTATTCTGCCCACTTAGAGAGGAAGAGACATCTGGCAGACATATAAAACAACCATGTCTGTGTTTTTATGTTGTTTGGAAGTGGGTAAATCTAAAATGGGCAATAGATTGGAAGAGAAAATGATGCATTCAAAATGCAGAGCAGCAATATCCATGAATGGTTGTATAGAAAACATCAACAATGAATGGAAATGTGGGTAGACTAAACAAGCTTGGACTCCAAAAGCATGCGAAAGTCAAGTTAGTTGGAGCTGGTAGATAACCTTGGCTTAACAGGTGGAGACATGGTTGAGGTGGTTAACCATATTGCAAAAAACAATTTTGAGCTGATTAACCTTGTATTTATTTATTCATTTATATATCCCTCCCAAGAAGAATTACCGCTTTTTTGCACAGCCAGCCCATAGATTCATCAAAATCACCAAACAATTGAAGAGGTTAGCAAGATTATGTAGTACTTGGTTACAGGGAAGTGTTTAACAATGCGTTCGTGGTTCAGTGGGAACAGATGAATAAGTCTGATTGGGTCAGAACGGGGTCACAGGAACTGTCTCATTCGAGATGATGCAGTCAGTACCGGCAACTTCTCCGGATCACCACACTCCAATGGTTTAGGGGTCATCCAGGAGAGGACAGGGGAGCCAGAACAGAGCCGTCACGTAAATGAGGTGTGTGCCACTTCCTTCACCACACCACGAGGACAGAGTAATTGTCAGCGAGATGTGTCCTCTCCACGTAACTTGCGCTCTTCAGATTGTCGTGGAATTGTAATGCTGAAGAGCTCATGGGAGGTACGCAGGGCTGCTGTTCTCCCGGTGAGGCTGACGGATCACAGAGCGCCTCTGAGATGACTGATTTCTGTGACATTATCAAGCTGCTAAATCATAAAACACTCAATGTCGCCCCATACTGAGACTACAAGCTGCCTCCGACAAGCTGCACAGCACCGCAGACAGATAGATACAACATCCTCTTCACATACACTACAGTAATTCTCAGCTGGCACCATTTAGAACTCACAACTTTTGTTCACTGCGTAAATTTGCAGTTGCTAATAAACAGCTCAGTGTGATCTCACAGCTGATACAAAAGTGGCCTCACAAAAGTTTTAGAGATGGATATATTACGAAAGCATATAAAAGTCATAAAAGTGTGTGGGCAGCAGTAATTATTCCCTTCCTAGATCTAGCACACTGTTCTTTCTCACATATGGAGTGCATAATAAATGCTGCTTACTGTAGAGTACTATATATACCTGCATTTTTTTTTTCTTGTGTAGTAAGTAGATATACTTTTGTGCTATTAGATAGGTATTAGATCCCTGTACTACATTTGTGACTGCAGCCAGCAGAAAATAACACTATTGTAAATGCATAAATCGCTTGTGATTAATGATAAATTGTGATTAATTGTGATTAATCAGTCAAGTGGGTTTGCCAATCTAGTTGAATGACTTGTTTGTAAATCTGCCTGAATAAGAAATGAGGAGTTGGCGGTCAGATTATTCTGTCAAAATGAACTCTCTGAATCAGTCAACCACTCATTCACTGACTGAATCAATGGAAGCAATTCTTGACTCATAAACTCACATACTTAGAGAATCAGTCAAAGCAGTTTTTGAGTTAAAAATTCACTCACTGAATTGGGGTAAGCAGTTATTGAGCTTAAGCTTTTGAATCACTCAAAGCATTTTTTCAATCAATAGCTCATTCGTTGAATCAGTCAAGTGCTTCTTGAGTTAACAGCTCTCTCATTGAATGAGTCAGTTGCAGTGGTTAACGAGTGAACACATGACTAACTTATAGAATTGGTTGAAGGTAGTGAACTACTTTTACCAAATCAGTCAAAGCAATTCTCAAGCAAACACCCCACACACTAAACTGATTGAAGCAGCTATTGTGTCTTGTGGAACCACTTGCTTTTTATGCATAGAAGCTCATCTTTGCGGTGAATATGTCTAACTTTAACAAATGTTTTTAAATTTGCTGCCATTTTCATAGTGTGAAAAAATGACTTCTCAATTTGAAAATGTGATCTGCATCATATATTGTTGAAAATGTCTCAACCAAGTGTGTTGCACACAACCTGAAAAGTGAAGCCAAAACGTTTTGATCGCCATCTGGTGGCTGGCTGCGGTATAGGTCATATACCCCAACCTCTCCTTGCAAACCAATGGGATGTGAGCCAAAGTAAATAATCAAATTACACAAAAAAAAATTTTCCCAAAGATGGTTTCCATCATTTTAGGTAGTTTTTGTCATGCTAATGTATGTTCAAATGTTCGTTTTTCTAATGCGTTTGCTTTTAATTAGATATTTGGTGCTATAAAAACGGGGTGTGGTGCCATGATTGTGAGCTTGCGATTGGGTCTGTGGGAGTTTGGGCGGGATTTTTGAGACCGCGGTTCCACCTTAAATTGACTTCTGTGCAGACTCTGGCGCCAAATTAATCACTCATGTATGGTCTATAGGGATGATGTGTAGAGAACAGTCGGCCACAGTTTTACAGTTGGAGCACGCTTGAGTTAGATTGATCACAAAGCACATACTTGTAAATATAACACTTGGGCATGGAGTCACTCTCTTTAACTGTATCTGACTTTAACTTAAGTTTAACTCTTAGGCACTTTGGTTCAGCGCTGCTTATCAGCTAAGGCACTGGTATTTAGCCCAGTGTGAATAGAATGGCCTTTACCATAGAGTACTCTGTTGCCAAACCGTTGTCACTGTCCCCACACAAACTGTCAAGACCTGGTTTTCTTCCAGTTCGCAGATACCACACCACAGTACACTCATTATACATATAGCGTGGGCCAGTGGAGAGACCTTGTTTAAGATGATACCTGAACAGGCTGTACCTGCTCAAACCGAGCTGAACAATAGAAGAGAGTGAACCGCGGCACTCTACCATAATTGCTTTTCAACTTTTAGACATATACAAAGGCTCTATGATGTGCACTCAAACATGTCACAGCCTATCTGTGAAATTGTGTACTGCCATGAGCACTCCCTGTTTAATAGTGAGGGAACGAACGGTTGATTAAACTCTCAAAGGCATTCACTAGGCAGGAAATCTGACGCCTCGGGCGAGGTTTTTCTCGCTTGAAGAAATGGCCCTTGTTATTTGAGGCTTTTGTTTAATTTGAAAGAAGGATGCTTTTTGATGGTTGGTCATCTCTGTGTCACATGGCCAACAAACCGTAAGAGAAAGAATAAGAAAGTTAAACTGGAACAGTTTCCTGAATCCTACCGGCTTGTACCTTCCTAGACACAAAAGTGTGAAGTTTCCGTGCCTGATTGTTTTAAAGAAATAGTTAACACAAAAATGAAAACTGTCATCATTTACTCACCCTCATGTCATTCTGAAATTTAGTAATCAAATTGGAATCAGGAGATTTTAGACTGCAAAATACACAGTATTTTTATTTTCGGTGAGTTAATAAATCTGTTAACTCTGAGGAGTAGAAGTATACTAGGAAGTGTTGGATACTTTTGCCCAAAAACAAATTACTTCATACTTTTTCCGAAACATTTAAGGAGAGGGATCACCAGTCCTGTCCTGCAGCTCTGCTGTATTTCTGATTAATGTATAATTTTAAAGAGTGATTTGTTTCCCACTGGAGACCCAGTCTGCAGACAGGAGACTGCACAGATTACTGTTTCCTCCCTTCCTGAGGAAGAAAGGCCACTTTTTTTTTCAGCTGCTTGATTATTTCTAAATGGTGAGAAATATCATACTGTCTCAGCTACCAAAACTAGGTTAAAGGCCTATATATCTGTTAGATGGTGGAACTGTGTTAGTAACAAACATGTTAGACATGGTAGTACCATGGTATTCTTTGAAGTATATTGAACTATGAATAAATTTCTGTATCATCATCATCATATATATCAATGCTATTGTAGTCTGATACACTGTAAATAATATGATCAGGAGGTCATTTAAAATACCCCCATTACTTTAACTAATCAAAATAATATAACCAATCTCAGCTTAATGTTTTAAGTTATACAAAACTCAACAAGATTAAAAAAAAAAAAAAAAAACATAAATGACAGCCAATTTAATTATGCGATTATGCGGTGATTTAATAACAACACGCAAATTATAGAACACAGACACAGCATCTCATTTACATATCGACCAACGCAATATACCAAGCGCAGCTCAAATTAGAGCAGTTGCAAATAAAGAATAAAGAAATAAAGAAGCCACAGTATGTTGAAAAGAACCGAAGGCCAAAAAATTAAGCTAGAAATTGCAAGAAGTTTGATAGACCTGATATTGCGTGACTCCTAGTTGAGGGTTCCAAGTCATCTTTTGTGAAGTCATGGCCCTAAGTGAATTAGGTGGATTTTTTTTTAAAACCATGACTGTCCAATGGTAAAAGGGATTTTAGGGAGGTTGTAATGCTGATATTGTTAATCCTGCAGTACCATGTAAATGCTATATGTTTATAATAATTATTCAATACCACTGACATATGTGACACCCGCCAATAAGAGATGTAGTTAATTTAAGAGGAGTTGCTTTACATTGCACAGACATCTCATCTGAGCTGTAAATATGCTAGTATTAATATAGTAAGTGTGTTTACACAAACACAAAGATGAGGCATATATGTATTGACATGTATTCACAACAGCAGGATTCTGTGGATCAGACATGAATGTTGATTCGCACACACTCGCATGCTAATTGTCATGAAAGACCTGCTGTAGCCTGACAAAGTAGATTTTACCAGGTCAACTGCTTTCTATGATCTGAAGGAAAGATTTATTTTCATCCTTTGACATAACTGCATGTGGGCGGGGCCCTGTCTTATAGTTCATGTTGTTACAGTGTGTTAGTGATCTAATCTTGAAATTGTATCACCAAGTGTCTTCTTTCAAATTTTTTGATGATTGTTAAACCCTAAAAAGTTGCTGAAGTAGTTATGAAAAGCAGTTTCACTGTGGTTTGCCATCATAATTTTTTAATGTAATCAGAAATTGTGTAGCAGTAGGAAAGCATTGTGCCTGAGGGCTGGCATGCATACAGAGAAACTGCATTCATTGTGCTGGGTGATGGCTTGTATCGTCAGAGAAAGGGCAAGACATATATATATATATATATATATATATATATATGAAAACAGATTGAGAGAGGTAATGCAGCAGTGAGGTATATGTTAGCAGAATAGCAAAGATTGATATGTTGCAACAACACTTTGACCTATTAACAAGGCTGAATTTAACCACATGACGTCCCAAAACATGAGTGTGTGTAATGCCTTCATACCAGACATAATTTCTTCGTCTAGTTATGAAAAAATGTCACACTGTACACATGAAAAATGCCGCCTTATTGTAGTGTCAGAGACATTTGTGTTTCTCTGTCCAAGAATGATCCCCAATTACACAAAGCTTGTCAAAGCTACACAGATCTGTAAATAATTCACAGAGACAGAGGTTGATTGGAGAGTAGAGGTGCTGAGGAGACGGAAGCGAGCCAGGGAGCATATGGGCCGAGTGGGAGTGTTTGTGCGGGGGAGCTCTCTTTAATCTCAAAGGCCCACAGTCAGCCGAGAGGCAGCCGGAGGACAGAGTGTTAAAGTGAATCGAGTGCTGCTTTACATAAAGATTCTCCACTGTTGTCAGTACAGATGCACTGAAAATACTGCTCACTACCAAATTGATCAAATTAAATTTTGCACTTAGCTGAATGAACTGAATGAGGGTATCTTCTCTCACAATGTTGAGGGTTTAATTGAAGATAGATATGAAGTCATATTCTTTTGTGTAAAATCACTCACATGTTGGGTGTTACTTTTTAACTCAACGAACCAAGAAAAATAAATAAATACATACATACATACATACATACATACATACATAAATAAATACTGTGTATTTTTTTTTTTAATTCTAAATAAAATTTAAGGTTTTAAATGTAGCATTTTTATGTTCTTTTAAAATGACATTTTAACAGTGTATTGTTATTACTCATACATAGGATTTGAGATATGTGTGTAACTTAACTGAATCATGTGGCTGAAATTAAAGGTGTGCTGTTACTTTTCAAAGTGAACTTTGACTTACTATTTTATTTATATTTTTACAATTGTGAAATAAAAAGTTGCAGTTACTATTTTATTTTATTTTATTTTATTTTATTATTTTATTTTATGGCAAAAAAACACTGTAAAAATGACCGTGATTTTAACGGTAAAAAACTGTGAAAATGCTACAGTAAAAACCTGTTAAATGGTTAACGGTAAGTTCCTCTACTATATATGGTGAAAAACTGTAACAGACATTCCAGACAATTTTACGGTAAAATACCGTTTTTAGACGTGAAAAAGACTGTATAATTTACAGGGAAAAAAATGTAAGATGACGTTCCCAGAATTCCCAGTGTTGCATTGCAAATTTCATGTTTTTTCTTTGAAATAACTGTTTCTTCTTAGTTTTTTTTCTTATCGGTTATGTTTAATAAGGTTGTATGTTACATCTAATGTTGTTAAATTAATGTTTATTGCATATTTCAGTGTGTCATGAGTGTCACCATGATGGTGTTTAGTGTTTGTGTGAATGACATTATGCACCTTCTATATATATATATTGTGGCGGGCTGAAGAATCACACAACCGAGCAAAGTGAGGTGAAGTCCCCGGAGGGTGTTTATTTAACAATAAAGAGTAAAGGTGCAAGTGAATAAGTGCCGTTGGTGCGTGGTTTCCTCTTCCCCTCTGGTGCTCACGTCCCTCGATCCTCAGCGTGGCGTGCAAAGTGTCCTGGTGCTGGTGGCGGGCTGAGCGGTTAGCCAGAGCTGTCTGGAAGTCACACAAAAAGAAACACACGTTAGCGGCTTGTCTTGCAGGAGGCATTGCTCACCAGCTTCTGCTCTCTCGCGGCTTTTGTAGAGCTCCCCTAAGCCGCAACAGCTGGGACCGATCAGCCCGCCGTGACGAGGTGCAGGTGACTCTCCTTCGTTGCCAGGGCGACGCTGATAGGCTCCCGGGACAGGTGTCACACTATATATATATATATTAGTGGTATCAAAATTAGCGCGTTAACGCATGCGATTAATTTTTTCAGTTTAACGCGTTAAAAATATTTAACGCAGTTAACGCAGGGGCGGGGCTAGGGTTGGCCACCCCACTCACAACTCCTGCTTCTGTCACTTTTTCTCTTGACAAGAAGTACATTTATTTAGTCGCAGAACGTCTTTACGACCGCATCAAACGGGAGATGTTTCAGACGCATGCTCCACTTCACTTCAGCGCCAGGTGCGATTCAAACGAGCGCGGAAACGGTACTGTGCTCGCAGCGCGCGCTGTTCAATTGCACGCACAAAGACACAGGCACGCGCTGTAGCCTGTATCCTTTCATATCAAAGCACGAAATAAACTACGTGCATGCAATGTCTTGGTCAGTTAAGTCATGAAGTTACCAAAAAGACGATTAAAGCCTTAAAACTGTGCATGCATGTAATATATTTTATTTATAAATGGTGACCATACGTGCCATTTTTCCCGGACGCATCTTGGCCAGGATTTCTATATTGCCTAAAATATCTAGGATTTTTGTTTGCATGTGCAGACCGATCGGTGTATGACATCGGTTCCTTATGTTTTCGAAACGCTCTCGAGGTACTTTATCCAAGCAATATAGAAATCCTGGCCAGGACGTGTCCGGGAAAAATGGCACGTATGGTCACCCTAATTTTATGAGAGTCACATTTAAGAACATGTCTCTGAAATGGTTTTCAAAACTGTCCTGGAGCAGCCCAGCACTGTCTCACTGTCTCACTCGTAAGCTCATTAATAGAGACTTTAAGACCTGAAGTGTGTCAGAAATGGTAAAAAGAGTTGAGAGAAAATATGATGCGTGTCAGAACCGCATCACGTTCAGCAGCGGCAGCTCTTAAAGAAATAACAGCCAAAATAACCTAATAACCAGCTGCTGTGATGTCTATTAATCAAGGACAAAGAAAAAAAAGAGGAAAAAAGAACTTTTATAGCTTTAAAGATTCATCTATATTTCATTTAGAATGTGTTTGATAACTTCAATTTCAATTTCTGTATATTTCTGCTGAAGGGCACAGGTAAATATGACATTTATTATAATGGGTTTATGTGAAGATTGTTTTAAGTTCACTTAAATTAGAAGTTCTTTTTTTAAGTCTAATAAATGTTAAAATTGAAAGCTTTGTAATGTTGAATGGCTAATCAATGATTAAATAGCTACTGGGGAAAAAACTATTCCAGAGACATCAGAGTGGTGCTGGCCTTCAGTCATAAAAAAAGATGCCATTATACAAATATATATATAAAAAAAATTGTACTGTCTTTATGTTGTTTGTACATTAATTTGAAGACTGAATGTGAAATTATTCCAATATAAAAGTATATTTAAAAACTTTAATGTTAGGTGGGATTAATCGTGATTAATTTCAGAAAAATGTGCGATTAATTAGTTATTCTTTTTAATCGATTGACAGCACTAATATATATATATATATATATATATATATATATATATATATGTGTATATATGTATGTATGTATTAATATTGGCCTTCTCAGCTTGTGGAAAAGCTGCTTGTAGTGAG
Organism: Tor tambroides; assembly: GCA_021397915.2. NCBI lineage: Eukaryota > Metazoa > Chordata > Actinopteri > Cypriniformes > Cyprinidae > Tor > Tor tambroides. The sequence continues at coordinate 19,286 of JAFVLL020027465.1, forward strand.
CTTTGGACTTTCTCATCACCACCTGATTTTGATGGTAATCAGTGTAGGTACAAAACAGATTTCAGAACTTCAATAGGTTGGTATATTAACATTACATCAGTTAAAGAAATAGAGTTTTTAACTGTAAATTTAAGTTAATTCCGTAAACCCTAAAACGCTGCTACTGTATTTTTTATGGTATAATTCTGGCAACCACAGCTACCGGCTTTTTACCATAAATTTTATGGAATTTTTTTTTGCAGTGTACTATTTTACATGGAATCCTGTCTCTGCCAGGAAATCGTATCTCCTTACAATTCTGATCTTTTTTTCCTCTGAATTCTGTGTTTACATCTCACAGTTTTTTTTTCCCCCTAACACAGAATAATTATCTCACAGTTTTAATGTAACTGCGAGTTCATATCTCACAATTAATTTTGTTGTTGTTGTTGTTGTTGTTGTTTTCAGAACTGCAAGAAAAATGTCAGAATTGTGAGATTTAAACTCATAATTTCAAGAAAAAAATCAGAATTGTGAAATAAAAATTGTAATTACTATTTTATTTTATTTATTTTTAATTGTATTTCCATGGTAGAAACAGACTTCCATAATTTTGGACCCAAAAAATGGGTTGAAAATTCAGACTTAAACTAAAGGACAAGACTCGGCAACACTTTAGTATAGGGATCAATTCTCACTTATAACTAGTTGTTTATTAGCCTGCCTATTGTTAACATATTGGCTGTTTATTAGTATTTATAAAGCACATATTCTTTATGACCATATTCTACATCCCTAATCCTACCCAATACCTAAGATTAACAGCTACCTAATGAGCAGCAATTTAGGAGTTTATTGAAGCAAAAGACATGGTTAATGATATGTTAGTGGCGAGAATTTGACCTTAAAATAAAGTGTGACCCAAGAGTCACATCTACACTCTTAAAATTTCTAATAGGAGGGTTTTGCAGTGATGCCATAGTGGTTCCCCAACCTGGTCCTGGAATAACCCCATCAGTACACATTTTGGAGAGACATACTTTTGACTTGGGTCAGTTCATAACCACCTAGCAATCACTCAGAGCACACTAGCAACCACACAGCAATGGCATGGCAAACACGCACAACACCCATCTAGTCTTCTAATATAGTACTTCGTTTAAAAATTCTATCATTGCATGTCACTTTCTTGGATTTTTACCTCTATTGTGTGTTGTTAACACTGAATACAATGCTATCCCTTCGGATCTGATATCATCCCTTCTTGTCAGGATGTGACTTTTTTTTTTTTTTCTGGGAAATATCGCAACAGACTGTGATGTATAAGAAATGTGTTTTTTGTCCTGGTAGTGATGCAGGTTGTAGCGGAGACCCCGGTCACCGGTTCTTTAAAGCGTCTGGCAACACAGACCTTAGATTTGAGGCTGGTGTGCTGACACCTGGGCAGAGAGCAGCTCAAGACAGTGACGATGTTGCAGTCTGTACACACTGGGATTTATTATGCATGCAGCACGGAGCATAAATAATAGAGCCAGAGCTTAGATAGCTGACTCCCAAGCCACTGCAAATGACTAGGTTATGCGTGAACTCTGCGCCCACAGGTCCTTAATCTCTTCTCTCTCTCTCTGTTGTCTAAATCTGTTCCTGCACAAAAATATTTGCCAGATTTAGCCATTGCATAGTGGATGTCGAACAGAGGGCGGAGAGCTGTTCATGCAGCCCTGATGATTTCATGATCAGTATTGTCCTTACAAAAAGTACTGTGATGATACTGCGGTACACTTATGGCATTAACCATGATACTTTGATATATACCAAGATGCTCAATGATATTATTATGCATGTAGCATAATATATCATAATGTTGCTTAAAACGATACCACAAGGCTGACATGTCCAAAAACATGGTATTACCTCAGTATGTGTCCAAAAAAATGTGTCAAATCGTATTTTGATAATCAGTGTGTGAAAAATATGGTGAAGGTAGTATGTGCACATGCCCTGTAAAACAGTAGCTATTGTGATACAGCCATGGTGAAAAACCATAGTATTAGTACATTTCCAAAAAAAAATATCTTATCCATGGTATTAGCATTGTGCATACAAACATGGTATTACAATAGTAAATGTACAAAACAAAAGGTATTATGGTACATATCCAAAAAAATAAAGGTGGTACTAGTAATATAGTGCATGTTTTAGCGAAATACTTCTCTCTTGGGTTAATTTTACTAGCTAAATATCGAGCTAAGGTCACTGATGTTTTTTCTGAGGTAAATGTTACATCACACGTTATATTGTTTACAAGCTGTTTCATTGATGACTTTCTACAGTTAAAACAGTTATTTGAGTGATTGAGTGATTACACGAGACATGATACATTTTAGTAAGTTGTGCTGTATTCATGCATTCATGCATCTGTTCGTTCATGTTTATTTTGTGCTATAAGAAAGGAAAGGGGAAAGGGAAGTGGTGTGTGGCCAAGTATGGTGACCCATACTTGGAATCACGTCCAGAAAATGGTGTTAGCATAGCACCCCCCCAAAAAAAAAAAAAAAAAAAAAAAAAACACATGGTATTAGCATGGTGCATGTCCAAAAATCGTATTAACATGGTAAATGTCCAGAAAACATGGTATTAGCAAAAATGGTATGAGTATTAGTATGGTACATGTCCCAAAAATTGTATTAGCATGATATATTAATATCTCTAAAAAATAGTATTACCATATTACATGTCCCAAAAAAATGTTAATGTGTTTGTGAGACAACCTGAGATTTAGGATTGGTCCCATTGTTCAGCATAAACTCGCTGAGCACCGACAGAGCAGATCTCCTGAGTGTTTCTAATTGGAAGGACTCTCAGTTATTCTACTGAGATATGTTATTGAGTTCACCCTGGGGGCTGAATATATGAGACAGTTAACAGGATTTCTAATGTGCACCGTCTGCCGCGTAGATCCAGCTGGACTGGTAGAATGAGTTTAAACTGCTTTGAATTGTAAAAACACCATTTTGTGTCTGACATAGCCTATATTCCAAATTCATTTCCCTACATGGGTAAGTAGTACACAATGACATTATGGCATTATTTCCAGTGGGAGGCAAGGATTTTCTTTGAGCCCAGATTTTCAGAGTTAGGGGTATATCAGTTAAAAATTTGTGGTGGAAGCAAATTGATCTGTTATTGTCATTGTTGATGGCACAGTTTAGTTTGTATGCATTTTCTGTTTGTTTTATTTAGGAATAACAAGGTTTACAGAATATATAACTCATTTGGCTTCTTTACGAGGCAGCAGACTACTTTCCCATATTTTTTTTTTTTGCAGCACAACAATGATAAAATACACAGATTAAAGCATCAGTTACACCCTTAATTACTCACTTTTCCCCCTCTTCATGTTGTTGTACGAGCGCTAAAAAAAGCTCTGTCTTTGTTGGGAAGTAAGAAAGAGAGAAAGAAATATGAAGTTGCCCAGCAAGTAGTTATGATTATAAGGCTGCAATTTTATATTGAGTTAATAAGATTTCTGAACTCATAAGTTGGAGCTTCCCAGAAGGACTTGAAGGCAGCGTAAGTGTCTTTCTCAAGGGTACAGTAGTGATAGCTCATGCATCACCCCTTGCAGTGTTTGAACCCACAACCCTGTTACTAACATAGACTACACACATATCTTGTCCTTGTATTGCTTACAATGTCAAATCAAATGTTTTTGTATGTATAAGTAATGATTTATTATTAATAATAATAATAATAATAATTATTATTATTATTATTATTTATTTATACAAGACTTTATCCCCCTTCCTGTAAGCATCTTCTTTGGCCTGACGGAGCTGTCTGAGTTTTGCAGTGAACCATGGTTTGTCATTGTTGTAGGTTAAATGAGTCCTGGTAGGAATGCACATGTCCTCACAGAAACTGATATATGAAGTGACAGTCTCTGTGAGCTCGTCCAGATCGTTTGCAGCAGCCTCAAAAACACTCCAGTCAGTAAGGTCGAGACAGGCTTGTAAAACCCGCTCTGTCTCGTTGGTCCATCTCTTATTTATATATAAATACACATACATGCACATATATATTTAAAAAATATGTTGTTTATATATTAAATATATTTATGTATAATATAAATTATATGAATATAAATATATACATGTAAATATTTTCAAAATATATTCTATATATGTATTTATACATACATAATACAAACAAACAACAAAAAAACTTTTATTTTAAATGCGATTAATCGCAATTAATCGTTTGACAGCACTTCTTTATTTGTTGTTTTTTTGTTTCTTGTTTTTTTTGTTTCTTTTTCTTTCTTTCTTTCTTTCTTTCTTTCTTTCTATATATATATATATATATATATATTTTTTTTTATTCTCAACAATTATATACATATAAAATGCTACCACAATACTGTATGTTACCACAAATAATGTTTAAAAAAAAATCTAAGAATCTCAAACAAAATATATGGTACCAGAACGACCCCTAGATTTTAGGGTTATATCATAACCAGGGCCGTATTAACCATTGGGCTAGGCGGGACTGAAGCCCCAGGGCCCGACCAAGGAGGAGGCCTGTGATTGACTGGCCATCTGTAGCGCCGGTCGTCAAAGCCCCACCACGCCCCACTTATTAGCGCTATTATTTAGTGGAGCTTTTCCGTAAATTCAGTGCATTACCATTAGAGATGAAAACATAAAATCTGAATTTGGTTTACCAATCAAATTAATTTATTTAACGATATGTGCATGTATCAAGCAGGTGATTGCTGCCCCATATGTCCGCATTCAGTTATGTGTCAAAATGCCCGTCTTTGCGAGAATCCTTTATAAACACAGTTATGTGTCTTAAATGAGCATTAGGCTAATAGTTAAAGATAAAGCATGTGTAGTATGAGGCTATGTGAAATCCTGCGTTATATGATGAGATCTTAAAAGGATGTTCACTCACTGTCATCAAAATTGTTCTAAACCCATATGAATTGCTTTGTTCTGCTCAACATAAAAAGATATTTTGAAGAATGATCATAACCAGTTTCTGGTCCCCATTGACTCCAATAGTATATATTCTTTTTCATACTATGGAAGTCATGGGGGCAACTGTTTGGTTACCAGTGTTGTTCCAAAATATATTATTTTGTGTTCAACAGCAGAAGGAAACTCATAAAGGGTTAAAGGAAACTCATAAACTCATAAAGGGTCATTTTCTGTTGATTTCCTGAGTGGCCATGCTTTTAAGTTAGAATCAACTCCAAGACACAGTTTTGTTCAGTGCTGCACAATCGGGGGCCTGTTT
>JAFVLL020027466.1:0-19799 GCA_021397915.2 Tor tambroides
TATTTATTTATATGTATTCATTATTTATTTATTTCCAATAATATTTATATTTATATGTGTTCATACTTTATTTAGATTTAATAATATTTCTATTTTTATGTATTCATAATTGTATTTATTTATTTACTTATTTATTTAAGGTGTTCATGCTTTTAATGAACAACTTCATGTATTGTGAAATAAGAACAATATTACCAGTATATCAGGGAGTCATTGATACACAATAGACAAATTACAGTGCACAACAAAGAATAGCTATCTCTCCATGAACACATGAAACACACATTTCATTCAAAACAGCCCACGCACGAGACACGCAGCATGCGCACTGTTGTTCACTTTACTGCCAGTGGTGTTAAGAGAGATCCGGCTTGACAAGCAGTGAAAGACAAGCCTTCAAGGCTTTGAATCAAACTGACTGTGCTCAGCGCTGCAAGCAAATGAGCACTGCATAAAAACAGGCTTCCAGGCTGTCACTGACTGACTATGACAACTGACAATGTTTTCCCCAAAAATTTGAATGCATGCAATAATGCTCGGTTGTGCATTTCATTGATCTGGTTGGTTAATTGCTGAAATAAATAAGTGACAAGCTGGTAATTTGGGATATATATTCAACACCTGCAGACAGCAGCCATGACCTGCTTACTAAGAAAGATTTTGCGTGCTGTAGGAATGACTCAGATGATGATGTAGGTATTTTTGCACAGAAATTGGTTTCTTTTTGCCAGAAGCTCTCACAATGCCAGCTTTTATAATCTATTAACCATTGTCTGCTCCTTCCCACAATGCTTTGCCCAGAGATAGGGAGGGAAGTTATTACAGTACTGGTGGCAGAAGAATCACAATTGTATTCCAAGACTTCTGAGTCATGTTCATGTAGAAAAAAACATATTGAACAAAACCTATGTGGAAAAACAATCTGGGAGTTTTCACTTGCGCATGCTCAGTTCTTCTGTTTTTACACTTAGATTGCTTGCTGGCGTCCAACGCCTAAAGGCATAGTTCACCAAAAAATGAAAATTAGCTGAAAATTTATTCATTCTTGGGCCATCCAAGCTATAGATGAGTTAGTTTTTTCATTGGAACAGATTTGGAGAAATTTTGCATTACATCACTTGCTCACCAATGTATTCTCTGCAGTGAATGGGTGCCATCAAAATAAGAGTCCAAACAGCTGATAAAAACATCCAACCTGGTCTCATGACGAAAACGTACCAAACTTTTTCGCTAGACGTGAAATACGTACCGCCGTGTACGTTTCGTGACATGTTCAATGTGAAATGTCCACTGAGTGGCACTAAAAGAGTGTTCTTTTTTCCCTGGAACAGATGAAGATACCTATGTTATGTTTTATGTGACGTTGGTTATGTACGTGTCACCACAGTTCTGACTTGAAATGCCCGTTGAGTGGCGTTACAACTCTAATGATCCGTGGCGTTTTAAAATAATGTACCATCTGCACTACACCTAAACCTGATAGTATAAACTAGTGCTGTATCCCACAATTCTGATTGGTTGATTGGAATGTTGTTCCAGGATAAACAAGGATGTTGATCCAGGAACATGTTGTACTTTGTGAAATCACGCTCACCGCAATAAAATGTTTACCAAGCCACATTGCTTCAACCCCAGTATACATTTACCCCACTATTATCAAAGGTATTTCTAAATAAATACAACAACATTTTCTTGCGACCTTAAGTGAAGTATTTTGACAAAATGCATTATGAAGAAAAATTGGACCTGTTCTGCCGTTGCATTAGAGCTAACATTAGCATCATGCTACATAAGACAATTTATGTGATTAATAGTACACTTTTACTCAAAACTCACTTTAAATCACCATCGAGTGTTTGTAATAACTTTAACTGTTGTTAAAATATGCTATTTATACCCTTTTTATAGCTGTACAAATTAGCATTTCAGATGTACACATTCACTGTTATGAAAATATCAAAATCTCAAGAAAATCACATACAAACCATATCCTATCGTAATCGTGTGTTTATTATCTTATATAATCTATAGTGGCTGTTGTAATGTTTATTTCTGCTGTGTAAAAGCCTTAACATGTCTGATCTGGCTGAAACTCACATTGTTTGTGATGTTACAACCGTCTCTCCGTTCTTAAGTTGCCAGGTAGCGTTATACATTCCAAGTATAATACACATTAGTGAAAGGATCTATTTTCATTTTTATTTGTCTATATACACTTTGGGCGGCCGCGGTACATTACACAAAAGTAGCCCAAAAACTGCAACCCACGGCTCTGTAATTTTTCGCGCGACTGCATTTTCAAAATAGCCCAATTGTGCGGAAAACCGTGACCCTGGCAACACTGGTTCGCTGTACCCTCATCATCACACAATGGGTGTTTCTCAAACGGAAGGCTGGATCCTACCGAGACTGCGTCCTTCCTAGTTCAGTCCTTCAGAGTCTTGTAGGCTAGACTCCTCCTCGGCATATAAACGCTAGAATGAGACGGTCTAGTAAGTGCGCGTGGCTACGTCACATATGTTACCGCCCTCACCGTCACGGCACGAAAACACTAATAAAACTTAGTTTTGAAAAAAACTTTGTATTACAAATCTTTATATTATTTTGGCTTTCTATTAATGTAATACAATGAATCACAGCTGTCTATAATCTCCCTGTGGCTTAAATTATTGGCAGTTTAGCTTTTAGTAAGTAATTTACACCAAAACAAAAGATAACATCTATCCTTTGATGTCCGAAAACATTATTTTTGTCTTAGATTTCATAATAAATTCAGACAAGCTCAGTACTGACTCGTTTTTCGTCAGTTTATTTTCATGAAATGGAATGGGTACAAAGGATTGTGGGTGATTGAAGGTCACGAAGGATACATCCCATGCATCCTTCAAATTCAGCTGAATGAAGGACGCGAAACGAAGGCTGCCTTCCAAGGATCCTTCCGATTGAGATGGCCTTCAGCGACGTTTGATGACGTGGCAGCCGAGATATGCAACATTTGTAGGATGCAGCCTTCTCTTTGAGAAACACCCGATGATAGATAACCTTCCGCGCCTCGATGACGGCAAGAAGTTGGGGTCAAACCTTATCAAACGATTAATTTGCGTTAAAAAAAATATTAACGCATTAAAATTTTTAGATTAATCGCATGCGTTAACGTGTTAACGTTGACAGCCCTAGTATAAACAAAAGTGAATGTGATGTAAAAACGCAATCATGCCATTTTAGCTTGTTTTTTGATCTCTCATCTTTCAGCTCTTTCATCGTGAGTCATGTTTGTCACGGGATTCGTACCCAAGGATTCAGCATCCTACGTCCAATTCAGTGCCAGCTGAGCTACTGAACAAGCTTGTTATGTCTGGAAAGCGAAACATATGGAGCTATAATCATAATGAAAATGATTACAAGTGCTCACTGTTTTACCACCTCTAGTGTTCATTCCTGTTGGAAACTGCAGTGATATGTACTTATTGGTACGTGCTTCCCGTCTTGCGAAAAAGTTCCCACATGTACGTTTTCGTCATGAGATCAGATAGCATCCATCACAATAATTTTAGTTTAAGTTTTAGTGCTTTGTTAATGTACTTTTCGTCATTTTTTTAATATTTATATGTATTTTTATTTCAGTTAGTTGCCAAGGTAGAACTTCCCATTTTTCTCATTTTATTTTATTTTATGAATAGCTGATAAAAGCATCACAATAATCTGCAAGTAATCAACATGAATCTGCCCATCAATTAACATGTGTAGCCAAAAACTGTATCAAACAAATCCATCATTAAGATATTTTTCAACTTCAAACCATTCCTAAAATATAGCTAAAATATGAGTCCTCTATCCATAATATTGCTTTCTCCAGTGAAAAAGTTGTCTCGTCTGAATTAGAAAAGAAATATGCACAGATCAAATAACTTAGAAATTAATTTGTTTCTTGCAAACAAGCCACTTCTGACTTCATAATTTGTTAATTGCTTGGCTAGAGTCATGTGGATTATTTTCAGATTATTATGATGTTTTTATCATCTGTTTGAACTCTCATTCTGACGGCACCCATTCACTGCAGAGGTTCCACTGGTGAGCAAGTGATGTAATGCATGAAGAAACAAACTCATCTGTTCATTTAAATAAATTAATTAATGAATGAATAAATGAATGAATGAAAGAAACTGTCAAATGTAATCTTTGAAAAGTAAATTTTACAGTGAATAACATTTTACATACTGTACTGAAATGTTGTGGTGCCTAAATGTACTTCCTATTGTCATAAACAAATGTATTTTTTCATATTACTAGTGGTGTCATTTCACCTGAATCCTCATGCCAAAATACTGCCCATAATTTCATCTCATTTGCATGCCTTTACCACAAAGTTTCCCTGTCATAATTATGCACTCTTTAAAATGAAAACCAGTGAACCCTGACAGATTTAAACCTCATGGATTACTAAAATTAAAAAAAGAGAGAGATACAGAAAGAAACAGCAAGAGAGGAGAGAGACAGCAGTTTGTGTGGTCCAGCTAGTGGAGCTTGGCTTACGACCCAGCCAGAGCCGCGCATGCCATCCACCGCTGTTTATCCTGCGCTGAGGATGAGAGCAGCTCTCATGTCTAAACTCCTCCATCACAGCACTTATCTAGAAAAAAAGCCAACCACCCTAACAGAATGTCCTCTCATTAAAAGGATTTGCCCATCAGGCCTAAAGAGGATGTCATAGCAACACTCATTTCACCTTTCCTCCAGTCATAGGCAAAGAATGAAGCAGGAGACAGAGGTGACGAGCGTGATTGGTGTAAATGTGTCGGGTTAAAGAGGCATTATAAAATGCTTAAGGGTCATGATAAAAGCAGGTGTCTGCTCTGAAACACACAGATACACACAAAGCTCTGCCAGTGATTATAGCCAGGCTGCATTAATTAAACTAAAATAAAGGTCCCCACACCTTTAGACCAAGCATTTGGAATATTTTCCAAAAATGTGAAGATGAGGAACTTGTGTTATAGAAATTATTTTATTGAGCTTTCTGAGGACTGACAGTTATGTACCAGTGTTATTTCAGTTTTATATATATATATATTATATATATATATATATATATATATATATATATACACACACACACACAATTATTTATTAATAATTTTCATTAGCTGTCATTTTTATTTTTTAGTTTTCATTTTGATTTTAGTTTATATTTTAGTGCTTTATTAATGTGCTTTTTGTCATTTTTTATATTTCTATTTATTGTTAATTTATTTTTTATTTTAGTTAGCTGCAAAGGCAGCATTTCCCATTTTCATTCAAGTATTTTAATTTAATTTTTTCATCTAACATTTTATTTTGTATTATTTTATTTTGTTTTATATTATTTTATTTTATACTGTATGATGGACAGACTTAATTTGGACTTACATTCACATATAAACACTGACCAAATGTAAGAAGACTTACAATAGATTAAACCACTCAATTAATGTGAATTACTTGCTCTTTTTTTACATTATTTAATGCATAGACTTTCAGTGGACAGACAAAAAGGATGAAAAATATCTTAATGTGTGTTTCAAAGATGAACAAAAGTCTTATGTGTTTGTAATGATTTTCAAAAATTATTTTGAAAAAAACAAACAAAAAAAAACAACTTTAAATGATTTTTAGTGGAAAACCTACCCTAAAAATACCTAAATAAAAAATGGATCCAGTAAAGATACTTTCATGAATTTTCTCTGTCTTTTTAGATTTTTTATGAATTTTCATTCTATTTTTTTCAAATTTTAAGCATTCTATATTTTTCACAGCTCTGGAAACACTGTTAAAATCCACAAATGTGACTAAAATCCCAGTGATGGGAATGCAGTTGATGTTGTAAACAGTGATTTATTATTATCACTAAAAATAAAAAAAGTGGAAAGGCCAAAAAAAGGGTAAAATGGGTGAAATAAGTGAGGAAAAGGAAGGCAAAGCGAGGGCACAAACACAGTTTGTGTGTGGTTAATCTAGCCGAGCATTTGATTAGTGGGCTGGCTCACACTCGCAGGGCCAGAGAGGCATCCGTGTAAAGGCCATTCTAGCTGTGTCTGTCAACACACAACCGCATAACAAACCGCCTCTCAGTCTAATTACATCTCAGACTTGAGGCCACACCGTTGTCCCATCAGAGAACAAATAAACGTAAGAGTGTGGTTTTCAAGTTAGGAAACGTAATCTAACACAATCTGTGAAATCATACAGTAATATCATACTGACTTATACTGTAAAGCTTGTTGGCCGTGCTTTTGGGTTAAACTTTAAAATTAAGGTGCCCTTTTAGGCCAAAATTACTCCCTTGAGAATTCACATTTGATTTTCATGGTTGTGCGTCTTTACTAAAGAAGGTCATTGAGAAATAATCGTATTTGTCACATGCAAAGCGATTTGGCTTTGCGACACAAAAGGGTGTTTCTCAGGCTTCATTCCCCCCCTTTCTTCCAGTGTCCTCTTAAATGATAACTACCAAGGAACATTGTAAAGAGTCATTAAATCATAAGAGACAGGATGGCCCAGTGAAAACGCAACACGATTTGTCATCTGCTTCATAACATTAGGCCTCCCTGAATCACCAGTCTGGTCAGCTTAACATACAATGTGACTGCTGCAGATAACAGCCAAAGAGTACACTAACAGGCCTGCTGGAGCGAACAGTCATAAAACATCAGAGAATGCTGAAACTATATATAAACATCATTTATCAAAAACACTGATTTATTAATTTTAGGTTTCAGCTTCAGTAAGGGTTGTTTCTTAAAGCTAAACTGTGCAATTTTTACACTTTCTTGGTCGCTTAATGATTGGTTTCTCTGAGGAATCTAAAAACTTTGGGTCTCATCCACTAATAATTGTATGGATTATTTGCATTTATAAAAATTCTAATTCCCAACAAATGCGTACGCACTTGAATTTGGTCTTAACTTCATTCTAATGTTAATGAACTGAGTATTTTAAATAAGCAACTGCATGTCTGAGGTTGGTCATTTGCATAAAACATGCCCAAACATCTCCATATATGGGCTCAATATGCTCAAACTTTGCTTTACAGCCTTTCGTCACTCTGAGCAAACATATGGCGCTCTATATCACGCAGCAAGATGCTCAAACCATGCCAAGTGTGTCATTCTCAAAACCAGTTCAAACACAGAAAATGCCTTTTATACAGATCTCTCATTCGGTAGCTGTAGCTACACATAACTAAGCATTTGCATTTTTATGAAGAGGAACATCACAGCTCAAGCTATAACGCTCAAGCTTACTCTTTCATTGTATATGATGAAATATATTGAATAAAGATGAAATATCTATGTATAAAATTGAATCTAAATCCATTTATAAGGCCACCCAGAGTATGTTTTTTTTTTGTATATTATGGTTTCAGTTCCTACAATTTTAGAATACATTTTTGCACTAAAGTTATTGGAACATCATGATTTGTTTGTGAAAACATTAGTGAATAAGAGCCTTTGTCCTGAGATAGCAACACTGGCTCAGCCAATGGTGTCAGTTTAGGGGGAAGGGACTATTTGTTGTCCGACCAATGACAGACTGGTGGAATGTCCAGGAAACCTGATTTAAAACTGATATGTCTGCAATTTCCCGAGATCTGTTGTTGCTGTTGTCTGTAAATGCAGAACATGGCATATCCATGCAAAAAAGGTCAATTAATGCAATGACACCAAGAAATTCTGCACTGCGAACTACATGAAAAAAAGCATAAAAAAATGATCTCAGGCTTATTTCCACATGGCATGAATCGAAACTGTAGACATGCTCAGACAGCAGTTCACTGCAACTCAAATCTCACCAGTTTCTGAATGTTTTTGTTGTTAATCCAACATAACATAAATTTGATCCATAATAAGAAAAAATCTGTAATCTCCCCTGATAAATGGTTCTCTTGATGAAATGTGGCTGTGGAAAAACACATGAAGTAAAGAGACAGTGTTGCAAATATTCTTCGCTGGCAAAGATCTTCTACACTGGTCTGTAATCAAATCACTGAGGTCACTTGACTGTGCAGTAAAATCAAGTGGCAGGCTATTTGAGAGATTTGCTGTTGGACTTGTGAGCTGTCACCAACATCTCTCTCACTGTAGGAAAATTATTATTATTATTATTATTATCATCATTATTAGAGAATTAGATACAGAGGGATGAGATTGAAAAAATAATTCATAAAAACAAAAAAAAATAAGAACAGTGATTGCTGTTATTATATATTTTCCTCTAAATATAGTCTAGATCTTATATTAATCATCATAGTTTCAGACACCACAGAGGTATAACATTAGAACACTAAATCAAGACAATAACATAATCAAGATAACAATAACAGCAGGAACTCAATAAGACTCAATAACAGCAAGAAAGTTGGTTAAAAGGCATTTTTAGTGGCAGTGCTAGTTAGCAGTCTCAATGGAGTTATTTACTGCGTTCACATCTCACATGCAGTTGAGGTAATGGATGACTGTTTCTGTTCTCAATTAAACTTCCACAATGAATCATTTTCAAAACTTGGCATTCTGGTCTAAGGGGAGGAACCTGCAACTGCATACTATTTACTCACATGGCATTTTTGTTGTCACAGGTCAAGCAAATTTCTCTCTCATTTTCACCAGAATATCTGCAGTAAATCTACATTGAATGTGTCACTGTGTGCATGGGTGAATTTAAAAAAGTGAAGCAAGACAAAAGATACTCTATTATTCAAAGAAATTACAAATTCAAATCCAAATTATTTGACATTTTGAAAAGCCATTTACAAATGGCTGTGGAACTTTCCTTCATTTGAAATTCAGAAATCAATGCTATATTTGAATATTCAGGCTCTACTTCTAATCCATGGCCAAAGAGAAAATGCTGGTCAGAAGAGGAACAGACACCTCTTACACAAGCAGTGGCACTTCAAAATCCATCATGTCTGCAAATCATATGCAAATTTAATGCGGCAAAACATTCTCTGCTGTCCTTGTATGTGTACCTGTGCATTGTATTAGAGAGTGTGCAATGAAAGTATTGCTACTTTCTGCAAGAAAAGTATGGTTTAAAGTTTATTTTTGACTCCAGTTCAGTAATAGATTTGAACTGTAACGGCCAGCATGGCCAATATTTTATGGACAGTAAATGTTGAAAATATGCAAAAATGCTTCAACTGTATAAAAGCTTCCTTACACCTATAAAAGCTTTTACAACATTTGAGTTTGGGGAAGTTTATCTCTGAGAATCACTTCAGAAAAAATGAAGCTAGCCTTTGGCTAGTTTGCTTTATATAACTTAATATAAAATTAATTTTCACGCTTTAATTCCCATTGCTACAACTGGCCGAGCATAAAAACCATGATGGAACAGGATACGTCAGATAAATATCTGCACGTAATGAAGAATTGCCGGTGTGATTCTATTTTCCCTGCTCTTGCAGGAATGAACAGTGTCTGAAGACTGCTGCTTAATTGGCCTGTCTGTAATCCAAAACCATATCTGTATAAAACCTAATAACTTATTAAACCTCTTAAAATAGAACCAAAAAGGTCAGTAAAAATAGGTCTTTGTTAAGGTCTTTTTTTCTGAAAATGAATCTCTGAGCTTTTTAATTTATTTCTGGAACAATCTGACTAAGTCTCCTCAGGAGAGCAGAGAAGATGAATCCGGTTCCCGTGAGGAAGAATTTTCCCAGCATTGAGGTGGTTTGCTTCTGTGGAAAGGACACAAGCAATGAATGACTTGAGAATAATCTGGACGAATACAAATAGTTTAACCTTGTGTTCCTACATTAGCATATCACACACACACACACACAAGCTTCATAAAATTACAATTGAACCACTGATGTCACATGGACTATTTTAAGGATGTCCTTTTTTCATAACTTTCTGGGCCTTGAACGTGGTACAGTAGTTCTGTTGCTGTCTATGCAGGGTCAGAAAGCTCTCGGACTGCATCAAAAATATCTTCATTTGTGTTCTGAAAATGAACAAAGGTCTTACGGGTTTGGAACGGCATGAAGGTGAGTAATTAAGACAGAATTTTCATTTTTGGGTGAACTATCCCTTTAAATTGTTCAGGAAAGGTTTGAGGAACATGACAAAGAGTTCAGTGTTGCCTGGCCTCCAATGTGCTAGACCAACAAATCCACCTTACAACTTGCAGGATCTAAAGGATCTGCTGCTAATGTCTTGGTGCCAGATAGCACAGGACATGTTTAGAGGTCTTGTGGAGTCCAGTGCCTCAATGCATCAGAGCTGTTCATTTGTCTGCAGTAGTAAGGTTGCAGTAAAAACCAGTGGAATGTGATGTGAGGGCACAGAGCAGGTGGAGAGAGGACACACCAAGTGCTGACTCACTGTGCTCAGCTTGATCACGTCCTGATCTATCAATTCTTACTGAATAATATGTAATTTTTAAACAATAAAAACAATTTTTCAAATCAGTTGAAGCACGCAAGTGTAAAACCAAAAGGCATCTTGGGACTTTTTGCACCTTTAAAGAGGTCATGAACTGCCTTTGTTTTGGGTTTTTTTTCATTAAAAGTCCACTTTTAATGTTATCGGAATTTTTACGTCAAAAAATATGCTAATTTAGAAGTAATAGGCTATTTGATTGGCTGTCCTGTTTTTAACCCTCCTCATCAGAACGCTCTTTTTGAATAGGCATTGCGGATTGTAGACTCGGAAGTAAATGCCCACTGCTATGATTGGCTAAGAGTTGTGTATGTTTGACAGTGTACATTCCTCATAGATGGACGCTGCCGTGATTTAGGTTAAAAACGCATAATACTCAGTACATATCAAACAATCTGTAAAAGACAAAGCAAGTGACCACATAATAAAAACAGTTACTCACACTTGTGCGTTGCGACATTACTGTCGGATCCAATATAGTAGGCACAGCATCGTCTTTTACTTTCAATATTTCTGAAAATCCCACGTCAAATTGTGCCTTGTTTGTAAACGAATCCGCAGTAAAATGAAGTGAACAAAGGACCAAGTTATTACTGACACGGTCTGTATCTTCATTATTAAAAATAAAGTTCATCCACTCTTTAATGTTGGGATCAAAAGGAAGGCAATGCAAAGACTGTTTTCCCCAACTTGGCAATGAACAGCATCCTGTTGTCTTCGAAGCCAACTTTATCATTTGGTTTCTGCATAGACCTGCATTTCCGCTCTCGTTATTTACCTACTATATGCGTAAATCAGTGGGCGGGGCTAAACAGGCAGTGATGTAGCAGCAGGCATTAATCTTCTGCAGAGGCGGTGCTTATCCAGACTATTATGTCATAAAGTGGCACATTCCACAAGCTGTCGTTTTTACAGATTGGCTTCAATATAAGCTGTTTTTATGGCGCTTTTCCACCGCATGGAATGGCTTGGTACGGTTTGGTACGGTTCACTTTTGGGGGGTTTTCCACTGTGTACAGTACCTGGTACTTTGTACTTTTTTCAGTACCACTTCGGCTGAGGTTCCAAGCGAACCGTACCATTACCAAAAAGTGACGTGTAAACTCTGCTGATCACTGATTGGCCCGTGAGAATTTCCGTAACCTGCATCACTGAACTTGCGACACAAGACACAACAGACCCGCTAGATTTAAATCAGCACAGCAAGCGAAGGATCGAACGCAACTTTTTTTTTGAATGGACGCAACTGTTTTGAACGAACGAGCACACCTTTTTTTTTAACAACCAAAAAATGGTGGCTGTTTCGTGGTCTGTTGAGGAAGTACAGACATTCCTCTCGTTGACAGACGAGGAGCAGATCAAGTGAGAGCTTGATAGGGCGACGCGGAATGAAAAAGTTTTTCAGGTGTCATGGCAGTAGTGGCGGTGCAACTATAACAACACATGAATAATCCCGCCCACTCTAAAGCAGTAACGTTACTAAACTGCAGTGGAAACGCAAAACGAGCCGAGCCATACTGAGCCGTGCCGAGCAGAGTCGTACCACGCAGTGGAAAAGCGCCATTAGACTAACAATAAAGTTTGAGTTCTGAAACTTACAGAACATTTTTATAGTACAATGACCTCTTATATGTCAAAAGATCAAGTGAATTTTGATTTCTCAGTTCATGACCCCTTTAAAGACAACAGGAAGTTAAAATTTACCCTCATCACTTTCCTAATAAATTTCCCTGGTCTTATAGCATATTTATTAATGAAGTCTATTTTTATACGACTATATCCCACTCATGTATCCTGGTGGTGAGAGAAAATACAATCAAATCAGGTCTCAATGGATATAACCAAGTCTCACAATACATTTCAATTAAATAGATCTTATGCTGGCTACATAGCAAAGTCTACATAACAAATCTATGCTTTGACTGAAGGAATCAATCCTGTATTCAGCCTTCAAGCTAAGAATATAAGCTACTCGAGCACTACACAACATCTTACATCCCACTTACATAATGCATTGATTTACCCCTCTAGCCTCTGCACATTTATCCTTTATTTATAGTTCAAAATATGTGAAACCAGCACTTCCACTGATCCATTTATTGTGAGAAATTGATTTCTTATATATAAAGAACTGAACAGATTCAGTCTAATATTAAGTCATACATTTGTTATTTGGTACGGGAAAAAACAGCCCATTTTAAAATAAGAATGACAGCGATAGAATACGAAATTATTCCTATAATACCTATCTGCAAGGAGATGCATAATTTACATTAACCACATTCCAAACTACAGCTGTTTATTCATCCACTAAATAGGCTTAAGAAAGTAAAACTGTAATGCATAGCAAAATAAGATTGGTAGCTGAATGAGATGTCTTCATCCTAAAGACTATTAGCAGTGATTTAAAAGTGGTTTGAAAGCTTTGTGGAAGGCGCATGTATTAATGAAATTTTGTCGTAAGTGATTGGCTCATATTTGCATGAATGCACTTAAACAGTCACTTCCCTTCCCTTCCCTTCCATTACTCATGATTGAACAGTATGCTTTCAGATCCATCTCTCAGATTCAAAAACAGACATGCAGACATATTGTATTAAAGAGGAAATCAATAAAGCAGTTACAGCTCAAGGCATTAAAAGCAGCATAATTCAGTTTCGGTCCAGGTTTGTTAGCAAAACCTCTTTATACATATGCACACTCATAAGCATTTAGTGCACTAGCTTTAGCATTCCTTACACAGCTGGAGTGGCTCTTCATCCTTGGTGTCTGACAGTGCCTAAACACAAAAATACTCTTTCGATTAGCTTATTTATCTTTGAGAGCACCTCAAACAACAGTCCTTAATAAAACCTAAAATTGAGTCACAGAGTGTCAACTCTTCGATCTTCCTCTATGGAGGAAGAGGAAAAGGCTAAATAAATTGAGTGATGAGATTTTCAAGGTGCCACCACAGCAACGAATATTAAGGAAGGAGCTCAAAATGTCATGCAATAAACAGACACAACCCACAAGACTTATGATGCACAACCTTCATCTTGATTGGATTTATTTGGCTAGATATGCAACCTGTCATGTTTGTAATTCAATATTCAATGTATAAGGAATAAGTCAACATTACAAAACACCCACATTTTACAATCCACTCAATTCATGATGGATAAAATTATACATCCTGTTTTACTCAAAAACCTGTCATATAGTGTAAAAAATGAATTTATTACGCAGTACGTTTGTCTTGTTTTCCAGTACAAATATCTAAAGTCTTAAATCAAGATACATTTACTTCAGAATCAAAACAACATAAGATATCAAGTCTTGTTTTCTGATAAATTTATCAACATTACATGAATTTATGCTTAAAATGAGAAAAAATGTCTGCCAATGGGTAAAGAAAAATATTTTTTTTTTTTACCTTTGAATTAAAGTTGCTTTTCTTACCTCACTGGGAGATATTTTTCTAGTTTTAAGCATAAATTCACCTATTTTGTTTTAAATCTTATCTTCAGTATCATTTTGCTTCTCAAGTAAATGTATCTTGATTTACGAATGTTCAGTATTCCAGAAAACAAGACACTAAGTAACAAACTCACTTTTTGCAGAGTATTACAGAAGTAAAATTCGATTAAACAGAATTTCAGGATAAATACATAGATTGGTTGTATAAACTATATATACACTAGTAGGGGTGGGTAACGATGTATCACGATAAAGTTATTTACTTTATGATATCAAAATTTTTGATACCATAGAAATTTCAAAATTCTTGTCACCAGCGTGAGTATCACAAAAAAACTAATACTAGCCTGAATTTAAAAAAAAAAAAAGGCTCACCAAAGACAAGTAAACAGTCAGCAATTACATAAGAATAAGAAACTAATTGCAAGCAATAGGACAAAAAAATACATACATGTAAAAATGCTACATAATCAAATGTATAAAAACACTGCATATTCTTCACTGTGTAAATTAAATATATATTTCTTAAGTTACAAACGTGATTTAGTCAAAAAACGTGTTTTCTTTCTCAGCTGCTTGCTTTCGCTTAAGACCAAAATGAACAGTGTGAACAGTGTGAATTCACTCAATACAATTATAATTACTGTATATACTGCACTGTAAAAAAAATAAATAAAAAAAAGTTGAGCCAACTTAAAATTTTAAGGCAACCAGCTTCAGCAGATTTTTGAGTTCTCTCAACTAATTTTTGTAGGAGATTCTCAACTTTTTGTTGTATAAACTTAAAACAACAAGTTGAGAAAAAAATTTAAGTTGGCTCAACTTAAAACAACAAGTTGAGAAAACTCAAAAATCTGCTGAAGCTGGTTGCCTTAAAATTTTAAGTTGGCTCAACTTTTTTTTTATTTATTTTTTTTACAGTGTGTAAAGTCAGGCCATGATTTATATCATAGCACAGGATATTTACATTCAAGTAGATAACACTATGAATATAAGTGGATTATTGTAGGATGAAGTTGAAATGTGGCTGTGAATCTAAGAATCACAAATCATGTGGAGTGAGCAGTGATCGAATCAGGTCACTGGAGTCATGCTGAGATAAGAAGAAATACTCCGCCGACTGTGGCATTGAGCAAGATGCTGAAGATTACATAGGTGCTCTACAGATTTCTAGTGGGAAAAAAACCCTTCTGATTGGTGTAGGTTTATGTGGACCACATAAATACCGCACATGAGTCATAGCCTTTCATCGCACTGGACAGACACCGCTGTTGCATTAATAGTTTGCCTGGAGCTCAGTTCAAGTAATCAAGAAGAAAACATCAGTGCATCTGGTCGACCATTGTAGGGTGCAGCTGTATGGTGGCACGCATCTGAGCCGACAGGTCACTTCACACAGAATCACCCTAGAGGAACAGATGCCTGTGCACAGAGCATGGAATGGAGGATGAGTGGGCTGAAAAAATGAGTAGCTTACGTGAGGGAGTTGGGCAGGTCAGAAAGCACACCAGAACTACTTGTGGCCAGACTGGGAAAGCATTGGACTGCTGAATGTGTGTGAGTGTGTATTTGTGCTGCTGCTCCACATCACCCTTCAGAATTGAATCAAACATTTCAGAATGTGTATTTCAATTCAATTCTTGAATTCAAACTGAAGTAGCAAACAGGATGATATACATAAATATATTAAATGGGACAAAATGTCTAGTCTGTCTGGTTTTCCAGTACAAATATCTAAACATTCTTAAATCAAAATACATTTACTTGAGAAGCAAAATGACATAAGATATTGGGTCTTGTTTTCTAAATAATTTGTGACCCTGGACCACAAAACCAGTCTTAAGTCGCTGGGGTATATTTGTAGCAATAGCCAAAAATACATTGTATGGGTCAAAATTATTGATTTTTCTTTTATGCCAAAAATCATTAGGATATTAAGTAAAGATCATGTTCCATGAAGATATTTAGTAAATTTCCTGCTGTAAATATATCAAAACTTAATTTTTGATTAGTAATATGCATTACTAAGGACTTCATTTGAACAACTTTAAAGCCGATTTTTTGCACCCTCAGATTCCAGATTTTCAAATAGTTGTATCTCGGCCAAATATTATCCTATCCTAACAAAACATACGTCAATGGAAAGCTTATTTATTCTGATTTCAGATGATGTATAAATCTCAATTTCGAAAAATTGACCCTTATGACTGGTTTTGTGGTCCAGGGTCACATTTATCAAAATTAAGTGAGTTTATGCTTAAAATTTGAAAAATGTCTGCCAATGGGGTAAGAAACGTATGTTTTTCTTTTGAATTAGGTTTTTTTTTAACCCATTTGCAAATTTTTTTAAAAGCATGAACTCATCTATTTTCTTTTCTTTTTAAATCATCTTCATCATCATTTTGCTTCTGAAGAAAACGCATCTTGATTTAATAATGTTAAGTTTACTGAAATACTAATAATAATATACTAATAATAATAATAAATTAATATTCACTAATAATAGATTTACAATAATATATTTACATTTTTCATTAAGAATTACTCAAACATGCCATCGTACAAATGTTTTTTTTTTCAGAAATATATTGTTATTAAAAAAATTATGATATTATTTATAAAAATACTAACACAAAAGCTTATAATTAAAAGTTTTAAAGTATTAAATTTAGTTTATTATTATTAATTATATAAAACAAGTAAATATATATTGTCATTATACAATTATTATTATAATAATTATAAATAATGCAAAAATAATAAGATCTATCCACTCATCCATATATCTCCATTCAAAAGTTTGAGCCATTAAGATTTTTGAAAGAGAAAAAGAAAGAAAGAAAGAAAGATATTTGCATTAATGTGTTTAGAAGTGACTAAAAATATTAAAAAAAAAAAAAAAAAAAAAAAAAAGGTTTTCTGTTTCATATAAATGCTGTTCTTTTGAATTTCTATCAAATAATTCTAAAAAAAAAATAAGCTGCAAGAACTGTTTTCAACATTGAAAATCATAAAACCAACTCAGCATATTAGAACTTCTCAAGGATCAGATTTGACACTAAAAAAAAAAAACAGCTTTGCCATCACATAAAATGTATTAAAACACTGTATTTGTATTATATTAACATAAGAGACATCTTTCCAAAACATTAAATAATCCTGTGGGGTGTGATCAATTCAGTTCAAATTCCAACTCCAATATGAATTCACCCATCAGACATAAAAACACAGATATTCATGTTCGCTTATATTCTGTGCTGCAGTGATGCTGCATCATGGGTGTGTTCAGCTCTGCCATCACTGCTACGGGTCAGGAAATAATAGAAGATTAATAGGAGATGATGAGATGTTAATGGAGATTTTAACACATTTAAAGATCAACTGAGCTACAACTAAACCACAAGTGCTCCAGTGATGAGTTTTTAACCCCCTTTCTTTTGCTGCTCTGCAAGTGGTATTTCATTCAGGAGATGCAAATCGAATTTTGATGACTCTCCTTAAAACCATATCATTAAAATGCAAGGTACCCATTGCAGAGTTATAAATGCCGTTTATGTGTAAAACGTTCAACATAAAGGACTAAGAAGCCGATTCATCAGATACAACCTTACAATGAAAAGCAATTACTTGCTGTTGAAAATGTTCTTTCAAGCACCTTATCTGTGCACACCACAGGCCAACTCTGGCTTCTCTGGAGCTTTGAGACAGGGTGCATGAGACAGGGCGATTTTACCCATAGTCTGTTCTATTAATAGCTAACCCTGCGAAAGGTACAGAGTGAGTGATGCCTTTGAGTGCCGTGGAAACAAGACAATTTGAATGGGCTGGCTGACACTCAGTAAATCCCTGGACTGTTCCTGAGTCTTTCTCATTCCTGTCTCTGCTGCCTGCTAAACAAGTCAGAGCTTAGTCCAGTCAGCAGGGATTGAAATTAACTTTTTCACTCACCAGTCAATTTGGCTACTAAATTTTTTAAGTCACCGGCCATTCATAACCTCTACTAGCCAAAAAACAAAAACAAAAAAAACAACAGAAATAAACCAACAGCTTGAGGCTGTCTACACTGGAAGTGACAAAGCGACCGTTGCAAATCATTTTGTGTCAGTACTAAGGGTGTGCAATATAGACAAAAAAAATAATCTCAACATTTTCTGGGATTTTATCGATAAAGATAGGCTAATTAGACAGTATTTTGCTGAGTGTGTTATTGTGCTGGTATCTTAAGGACTGCCGTGGACAGCTGGCTCCTAAAGTTTTTGATATTCTTCATATTCTGTGTGGTCAGTTCACAGCAGTGATAGAAATTAATCTTTTCCAATAAGTTTAAACAGATTTTACCTTTTATGGGCATTTTTACCTTTATAAAGCCATTTTTTGTGCATCATCTTTTGAGTCAAATTCTTACATTTAATCAGTCAATTATCATAATAATACATTTAGGCTGTTACTAAACAAATTAAATCAGTATCAATAAAAATAATCTTTGCAGAAGTTGCATCTGAAGTGGCATCTAGATGTATTTACACATGTTAATGCAGCTTAGAGGGACATGGAATGCTTTAATTTGCAGTTAGAAATGCATAAATAATGTTTTGATATTTTAAACACGAAATGTGGAATACTGATTTGAAATTATTTTAAAAAATGAAAAGATACTGTAAATGTGAAATTAAAACCGCCAGTAGGTGGCCTCAAGTCACTGTTAATAAGTGAGTCATTGTGATTGAATCGAATCATTTAAACGGTTGATTCATTCAGGAACGAAACACCATCATGTTGCTCAGAGACGCAAAACAGCGCTGTGGCTGTGTTTGGAATATTTTTTTGTTGTCGAAATAGCGCAAAAACAGGAAATATGGTGTCTAAAACGTAAGTCTCTTGATATTAACTTATTGTTTATTGATCTGTTGAATAAAATCGATATCACATTTGTAACCATGCTGATTTTTTAAGAAAAAACTGTGATATTAACTAAATGAATTGATATAATAATTTACATTTTCTGTCCCCTTATCTTGAATTGTGATCATTCTTAATGCATATTAATAGACTGAATCATGCAGTGAAAGAACGCACTCTAAATGCGCACGCGCACTAGTTAGTCTAACCAGACTTCATCACATAGTCGCGTATGCGTGCACTCTGTAGGTGTGTTTTGTTTGGTTTTTGCAATATACTCGATAATGTCATGATGTCTCACGAGTTCAGTATTTGCGCTAAACCTGCGCAGATTTGGCTCGCATGAACTTCCCCAAGAAATTAATAAGTGAACATAACTTATGAAAAGTAGCCCGCCAAATTGGCTAGTGATTTGACAGCGTTACCCGCCACAGCTGATTTTTACCCGCATTTGGCGGGTTGGCGGTGTTAATTTCAAACCCTGCCAGTCAGTATGGCATTGGAGAGGGGAAACGTCAAAACGGAGGTGTAAATGACAAGTCTTTCTGTCACATTTAGGCTCCACTCTCTGGATGTTGTGGTGAGGAAAGGACAGAGGTTTAGGTACATGCATTTGGATTGTGGCTTACACAACAGCCTGAATAAAATGCTAAATTGCAAGACAAAATTGCAGCTATGTTAGGCACTTGAATGAGAACTCTGTGAAGCTAAACAGGCAGGTGGAGAAATGTCAGGCAGAGATATTACATCACAGTGACTGAATGTTATTGACAGGCATATATGGGGTCTAATGGAGTGCTTTGGGGTAAAAAACACTTGTCCTTTGTGAGAAAAAAACTGAGCTGACTTAGAATAGAAGCTTAGTATTGATGCTTGACTGGGTCAATAACCAGGTTTCCATCCAAGGATTTTTTGCGAAAAAATATAGCGCTTTAAAATATTTACGATATAGCTGATGGAAATGCCAATTATCGATTAAATTTCTCATGTGTCGACAAAATCTTTTTCCATTTAACTTTA